>JBCEWC010009873.1:0-18253 GCA_038996855.1 Solanum aculeatissimum
CTATGAGCATTTTGGGTGCTTGCACCATTTTGATATGTTACAAGGCTTGATATGATAAGCTATTAGATGGGCTACTCCTATTGCATTGAAAAGATTTGATCATGACAAGTTTTGAAAGATTTGTTTTGATAAGTTTTGACTCAAGCATGAATAAGTTTTGAACAACGGTTTTGTTTTGACTAAGTATGCATGTTTTGAAAGTAAGTGTAAGTCTCTGGATTTAAACATTGCATGTACCTATACGTATTCTCGTGGGATAAGCTTTGCACCAAGGGATTGGGTTGTAAGTGGGCTATCCCCAAGGGTCCCACCCTCTCCGTCAAACCATGTGCCACCATGGGTTCTCCCTAAATAGGGATTGATCTGTTTTATATCCCCTTGTTTAAGGGTGTTAGGGTACTACTTGGCAAGTAGTACCTGGTTCGGGTAGTGGATCGTCCGGATATTTTTATCTTTGTCGGTTGAGGTATATGCCCGCTATATACATATGATCATAGGATTGCATCTCATGAATCATGGCATAGCATATTGTTATATGACTCCTTGGCTATGTGCATTTCCTTTCGTATCACTTGTCCCCTTGACATGTTGCTTGGTCATACTATACTTGTCATATTCATTGCATGTCCGCGTACTTAGTGCTTAATTGTGCTAACCCATATTGTTTTCTACATGTTCTAACCATGTAGGGGATGAGGGTGATTTCTATATTCTTCCGGACGATGCTTGATACTCTATTGAAGACTTGTTAGTGGTGAGCCCTATTGTTCAAGGGCAAAAGCCACCATCTATATACCTTTTTATTTCTATGTATTTACTTTCTAGACTTGAGGGAGAGCCTCAAGCTTGTCGAGGACCCGCTCATCTATGTAGAGGCAATGTTGGACAAATCTTTATTCTTGTTCATTTTGGCTTGTATGTTGGATCTTTACTTATACATATATGATGTTATTTAGCATATCTCGTGATTATGTTCTCATGTTATGATAATGGCTTAAATGTTAAGTATGACGTATGATTATGTGCTATATGCAAGCATGCCTATCCCCTTCCCGTATTGTCCCTATAGCTTGAGTCCCAAGTCCTTAAATCCCTAGTGCTTATGTGCTACATGCTTTAGCTTCCGCATTTTCGAACCGATGATGAGTGTAATGATGCTATGATGGCTTGATCGAGGGTCTTCGGGTTCTCTTTTGCCATGTCACATCTAGGCCCCCTATTCGGGTCGTGACACTAGAGCTATTGTGTTGCCTCCTTTACCAAATGACACAAAATTTGTCATTTCGAGTGGGTTACTTCAAATGTGACAAAACAGGGGGTTGTTCTATGGTCTACCATTGGAGGATTCTCATAACCATCTACATAATGTCATCTTTGTCTAAAAGAGCATGATATGAAACCAAAATCTATCCACGGATGCCATTGGGCTCCGTGTCTTCCCATTGACTTTAACAGGCGAGGCAACATCATAGTTATCCGAACTTCCACAGAGTTTAATCACCAGTTGGAGAGACTTGAAAAAGTCCTTTTTAGATAAGTTATTTCCAAGGTCGAAAAAGCTCAAGTTAAAGGATCTGATCAACAACTTTGGTCAGTTGAATGGTGATTCGATCAATACCACGTGGAAGAAGTTTACAAAGTATTTGAGGAGTTTCCCTGACCATAAGATTATTGATGATGCCTTTGTGGAAATCTTCTATTGAGTCTTAGATGAGAGTAGCCAAGTTGTGGTTGATACTATAATGGGAGGCTCGTTTTTAGATTGTCCATTTCCATTCATTGCTAAGCGGTTAGAGAAAATGATAAAGACAAACAGTGTATGGGGAACGAGAGAAAGGTCAACAACTAAAAGCTCCTTTCTAGTTAGCACTAATTCAGCCCAAGCAAAGATCAATGAGGAGATGTTGGAGGATCTAACTCAGATTAGCAGTAATATGGTATTGTTCATGAAGCAGAATCAGGAGCGCATGAATGTAGTAAACCATCAACCTCCACGAGCACCCAATTATGAGGAGCCTTACTATGCAGAGGACACTTGCTTTATCATGGATCAGATAGGGGGTTTCCAGACTAACGCCCAAGGGTTAAATTAGGACTTTTGGTACCAAGGTCAAGGAAACCATCTTCGGGACTTCAATAGTGATTACACTTTCAGAGATAATAATCGAGGATGCTACTATGATAGAAATAGGGGCTAGGAAAACGATGTTGACTGGGGACGCAGAGATGGTTTCAGAAATGGTCCATATGTTCTGCCACATAATTATGACTCTAGGGCTGGTAACTCATGGAATGAGGAGATATTTGACCTACTACTGAAGAAGGTTGACGCTTAGGATGAGACACTGAAGGGGATGAAATTTTACATCTCCAATATTAATTAGAAAATTGAGTCTCATTTTGTTGTTGTCAAGTAGTTGGAGAAATAGTTTAGTCAGACGTCAACTCAGTTGAACCAACGTCAGAAAGGTACATTGCCAGTAATACAGTGCAAAATCTGAAGAATGATGGGTAGTGTATGGCAATGATGATGCATGGTCGAAAGTAGACCATTGACCGTTCGATGCCAGTTGATGATGATGATGTTCTTGAGGAGATTGTTGAGAGAAAGGATGCAAATATTGGAGATGATTGTGCAAAGGATGGAGAGAGTGATTCAACGGTAATGCCACAGAAGTTGAAATCCATTCCTAGACCTCCCTCTTTTTTCCCTCAGACACTCAAAAAGAAGGAAGAGAAAGGTAAATTCCAGCACTTAACCTCCATGTTGAAGCAACTCTCCATCAATATCTCTCTCGTAGAGGGATTAGAAAATATGCCCCTGTATACAAAGTTCATGAAGGATTTAGTCACCAAAAAGTGGACTGTGAGCCAAGAGCTCTCTCAAGATTTTCAACATTGCAATGCAATAGCAACAAGGTCGTTAGTGCAAAAGTGAGGAGATCCCAGAGAATTCTTCATACCCTAAACCATTGGATATGTTGAGTTCGCAAAGGCATTATGTGATTTGGGTGCCAACATCAATCTAATGTCTCTTGGATACTCAAGAAGCTAGGCTTCGGAGCCCTTACTTCGACGAGCATGCAGTTGTTGATGGTTGAAAAAATAGTGAAGAAGCCTGTGGGGATATTGTATGATGTTTTGTCAAAGTGATGAAATTCATATTCCCTTCAGACTTCATTATCCTAGACTGTGAGGTCGACTTCGAAGTCTCAAACATCTTGGGATGACACTTCCTAGCTATTAGGTGAGTTCTAGTGGACATGGAGTTGAGTTAATTCAAGTTTCAGATGGGCAAGGATGAGGTCATGTTTAAAGTCGGCAAATATCTATAGAAAATTGAGGATTTGAAAGTGGTTTCTGTTATTGACAGTTTTGAAAAAACACCAATTGAGGAGAGACTGGGTGTTCAAACTCCAGAAGTTTGTTGATGAACTTCAAAAGTGATGGCATCCAAGACTACGCTGAGACAGTAAATGCTCTGGGGGCATCTAGTTCTTTTAAATGTCCAGCTAAGATTCAGCTGGATATGCAGAATTGAGAGCCACCACCTACTAAACCATCCATTGAAGAGCCACCAGAGCTAGAGTTGAAAGCTCTTCAAACTTATCTGAGGTATGTGTTTTTAGGTTCTAACAATACTTTACCTGTCATTTGTGCTTCAGATCTTAAAGTTGAACAAGTAGAGGCATTAGTAGCAGTATATAAATCATTCAAAAGGGCTATTAGATAGAAAATTATTGACATCCTACGCATTCTATTGGGCGTCTACACTCACAAGATTCAACTGATCAAGAATTACAAACCAAGTATTGAACACCAAAGACATCTCAACCCTCCAATACAGAGATAGTATGCAACGAAATTATTAAGTAGTTGGACATAAGTGTGATATATTCGATGGCTGACAGTGAATGGGTGAGCCCATTACAATGCGTGCATAAAAAGAGAGGCATCACTATGGTCCTGAATTCTAGAAATGAACTAATTCCTATGGGGCCTATAATAAGATGGAGAGTTTGCATGGATTATCGCAAGCTAAATGCATCAAAATACAAGGATCATTTCCCTATGTCGTTTATGGACTAGATACTAGATCACTTGGCAGGGAAAGACTAGTACTATTTTCTCAATAGGTATTCAGGCTACAACCAAATTTCCATTGCCCCAGAGGACCAAGAGAAGACTATATTTACATGTCCTTATGGCACCTTCGCATTTAAAAGAATGCCTTTGGATTGTGTAAGGCACAAAAAATATTTCAGAAGTGCATGATATCCATTTTCTTAGATATGGAAGAGGACACTATCGATGTATTCATGGATGACTTTAGTCTGGTTGGTGATTTTCTTGAGGATTGCTTGAACCATTTGCAGGGTATGCTTCATAGATGTGAAAAATATAATCTTATTTTGAATTGAGAAAAGTGTCACTTCATGGTAAAGGAACGCATTGTACTGGGACATGAGATCTCTAGCAAGGGTATTGAAGTGGACAAATCTAAGGTTGATGTGATTTAGAAGCTCCCACCCCCTATTTTGGTAAAAGGTGTGAGAAGTTTCTTACGACATGCAAGATTTTACAGGTGGTTCATAAAGGACTTTTTAAAGATTGCACACCCATTGTGAATGCTACTTGAGAAGTATGCAAAATTCATGTTTGATGATGTATGTCGCAAAGTAATTGAAATGCTGAAGCAGAAGCATATATCGACGCATATCATAGTTGTTCCAGATTGGACTTATCTCTTTGAAGTCATGTGTGATATGAGTGGGGTTGTACTTTGTGTAGTATTGGGATAACATAGAGAGAAAATATTACATCCAATATACTAAGAAAGTAAAGACCTTAATGCAGTACAAAAGAACTACACTGTCACTAAATAGGAGTTACTCGTAGTGGTCTTTGTGTTCGAGAAGTTTAGATCATATCTTTTGGGGACGAAGGCCATTGTGCATACTAATCACTCAACATTGTCATATCTGATGGAAATAAGGATGTGAAATCGAGATTTATTCTATGGTTACTCCTTCTTCAAGAGTCAGATTTAAAGGTGATTGACAGAAAAGGGACAAAGAATCATGTCGCAGACCACCTATCTAGATTTGAGGACTCATCCATGGCAAAGTTCAATGATGAAGTGGAGATTGATGACTCGTTCCCTGACGAGGGAGTATTTGCAGTATTGCATAAACTTATACCATGGTTTGTGGATTTTGCAAACTACCTTGTTAGTGATGTGGTGCCACCAAATTTGACTTTTCACCAGCGCCTTAAGTTTATGTCTAATATGAAGAAGTTTTTCTAGGATGATACGTTCTTGTTTTGTGTCTGTCCAAATGGGATTATTCATTGCTACATCATTGAGGTCGAGATGATGAGCATTTTAGAGGCTCGTCACTAATCATTAGTCAGAGGGCATCATAGTTGAATCAGAACATCACACAAGATCTTACAATGTGGCTATTATTGGCAAACTATCCACCAAGATGCCCATGACTATGCAAAAGCTTCTGATAAGTGCCAAAGAGAGGGTGATGTTACCCGAAAACATGAGCTCCCACTAAACCCTATTAGGGTAATTGAGTTGTTTGATTTTTGGGGGATAGACTTCATGAGATCGTTCGTTAGTTCTTATGGGAACAAGTATATATTGTTTATTGTTGAAAATCTCTCCAAATGGGTGGAAGCGGTTGTACTTCCCAACAATGAAGGAAAAGGTGTCACAACATTCCTCAAGAAGAACATTTTCTCTCGATTTGGCACTCCTCAGGCGATTATCAGTGATGGAGGTTCCCATTTCTTTATTAGGTTGTTCTGATCTCTTCTTGAGAAATATGGGGTAAAATATAAAGTGGAAATATCATACCATAAAAAACAATTGGACAGGTGGAGGTTTCTAACAGGGAGATTGAACAGATATTATCTAAAATTACGAATGCAAACAAGATGAATTGGTCATAGAAGCCTGATGATGCATTATGGGCATAATGGATAGCATTCAAGACCCCCCATAGGTATGTCTCCATACCAAATGATCTTTAATAAGGCATTCCAGGGGATTATAACACCCCGAGAGGGTACCCTTGTCATAGCTGGCATTCATTAACCATTATTTTCTCCCAAGCGAACCACTTGACCACATCAGATTCATTCAGTCAATATAGTAAATAAATCAGCGAAAGACTATGATAATAAAAGGTGAAAAACTCAATCTTATATAATCATATCAAATCACTAAAGCTAGTATGAAAGAGACTAGCTCAAAATAATATCCAATCGAACAAATCCACTCTAGTCTATGAAGCCTTTATCAATTGTTAGGTGTTACCAATGAAAGGTCCATGACTACCTTAAATTAAAATGGAAGAAGAATCTAAAGTCTAACTTTATAACAAGATGAAATAAGTAAAGTGCATCCTCCAGATCAGGGAGGACACACCAATAAGCTAAAAAGTGGGGAATGATCCTCAACGAAGCACTAGTTGATGATCTCTAGTACCTGTCTATGCATCATGAAATGATGCAATCGAAATGGATATCAGTACATGGAATGTACGAGTATGTAAAATGGCTGAATAAAACATGCATCAAGGTAGAATATTATTAACTCAGATCAAGAGATGAGAACTCAATTAGTAATGTTAAATGCCTATCTAAAGGAAGAATAAAGAGTAGACAATGACCCATAAATACCAATCCAATCAACTCCAATCCCATCCGGTCAAATCGACTTAGATTATTATCACTTTAGAACCTATCTGGGAGTTTCTCTTATTCGAAAATAACCATTTATGAGCCACTTATTGTACAACAATCTCGTTGATGTTGCCACAACCATCCATACCTTGCCAGGGTAAGAAACACTCAATTCCCTCATAGATCCATACAATTGAGCAAGTCCTCTATTATTTCAGGGACTGATCAGCTCAACATGAAACAACCAACTTAGTGGTTTTATCCTCACCTTCGCTTGGCAATGTAGTTAATGGATTGATTTGGATTTACCCTCACTCAATTCGGTGCTCGATACTCCTCCCAACACTTGATGCTCATAAATGATCAAACCCAATCAATCCAATCTGTGAGACTCATAAGTGCTCATATTACTCCATCAAATCAAATTAGTTATCAATCATATCTTTCAAAGAACTTAGACCAATCATTAAGAGGACCATCAATTTGACTAATCTTTAGAGTTCCATTATGAAGACTCTTGGGACAATCAAGTTCTATCAACCTACCATCATACTCACATCACAATCACAATCATATTGTGAAGGCTCTAGACTCAGTGCCAAGGTTCATTCATGCATTCTTTTATGAAGTAGTATGTAGGATTTGTGAAATAACTCATGTAAAAGTATTTATTCAATAAATCAAGTTTTTGATGATCATCCACATATGAAAATACATAGGATATGAATAATTTTGCAAGAAAATATGCATAGAGACTTAATACTCTCATCTATCAATCAATCTCAATCAAGGGGCACATGGAAGAATAATTTAATGCTTTAGGTTAGCCTTACATACCTGGTATGAAGTACTCCAATAACCTTCGAAAGAAGTTAGCCTCAATCCTCTGAACCCTAGCTCTTTCTCCTCTTCATTGCTCAAAGTCTACACTTAGTTTTTAGCGTAAGGGACTTTAGAATGGGTTTTGTAATCCTTTTATGTCCAAAATGACCTATATTGGTCATGGGTTAAGTTTAGGAGGAGTGGAGAAATGTCTAGAATGCCCCTCCTAAGTTTTCAAATTTTTGTACTCCAATGTAACAGGTCGATGGACCTGTCGCACACCTGTACATTTTCTCAAAATACTTTTTGATATATTTAATAATCCATAGAAAATAATGGGACCCAGACTAAGTGCAAGTTCGTGACCAGTCTATGACGTGGAGTTCTCACACACTTTTCACTAATTACATATTTTCCATGAAAAAATTAGTTTTTGATCTTGTTTCTCTAAAAATCAACCATGATCATTTTCCCTCACAATTATTTGTGTTGTTCACTTTCTCAACCTCAGATTTTCCAAAAGAGTTTGGGAAGATGTGTTTTCTAATCTAGGGGTATTTTGGTAATTTTACCAGGTGTAACATTAGCTCACCCTTAGAATCATTCGTCCTTGAATGAAGGGTAAAGATGGTCTCCGGGCACAAATAACAATCAAGACTTCTCTTAATCAATCAACCAACCAATCAGACTACGAATTAATCAACAATCTAGATCAGTAATAGACAAATCAATTTGATTCAAGATTAAGGACATTACCTTCATCATTCTTATCATTAGGAACAAATAGATGTGGGTATTCGGATTTCATATCTTCCTCAGCCTCCCGCGTAGCTTCATCTACAAATTGATTTCTCCACAGGACTTTGACTGAGGCTATCTCTTTGGATCTCAATTTGTGAACCTGATGGTCAAGAGTCTAGACTAGAACTTCTTCAAAGGATAAACTATCTTTCACTCCAATACTATCAATAGGAATTATCAATGAAGGATTTTCCATGAATTTCTTCAACATTGAGATATGGAAAACCGGATGATTCACGACTAGCTAAAAAGGAAATTATAACTCATAAGAAACCTTCCCAATCCTCTTCACAATTTGGTAAGGACTAATATAGCGAGGACTTAACTTCCCCTTTTTCTCAAATCTCATGACACCCTTCATGGGTGATACTTTCAAGTACACCCAATCATTCAGCTCAAACTCTAAGTCTCTTTTTCTCACATCAGTATAGGACTTCTGACATCTTTGTGTAGTCTTCAACTTCTATCTAATAACCTTTGGTTTTTCCATTGATTGGTGAACAAAATCAGTCCAATCAAATCAACTTCCCTAATTTCAAACCACCTAATTGGTGATCTACACCTCCTCCTATACAAAGCCTCGTAGGAAGCCATCTGAATACTTGCATGGTAACTATTGTTATAGAAAAACTCAATCAAGGGTAAGTGTTCATCTCAATTTCCTTTGAATTCAAGTACACTAGCTCTTAGCATGTCCTATAATGTCTGAATCATACGTTCTGCTTGGCCATATGTCTAGGGATAAAAGGTTATACTAAGAGTCATCTTTCTGGAAAGATCTCTAAAATTGGGCTCCTTTGTCTGAAATGGTAGACAAGGGAACTCTATGCATTCTCAAAATCTCGTGGATGTACAACTTGGAATATTCTTCTGCAGTGTCAGTCATCTTAACTGCTAAGAAGTGAGTCGATTTAGTCATCCTATCCACAATTACCCATATCAAATCATACTACTTTTGGGACCTTGGAAACCTAGTAACGAAGTCCATATTGATCATCTCCTATTTCTATTGAGGAATCTTAAAGTTCTGGGCCAATCCACATGGTCATTGATGCTCCAATTTAACCCATTGACAATTCAGACACTTTGAAGCAAACTCAACAATGTCCCTCTTCATCCCACTTCACCAATAGACTTCTCTCAAGTCATGATACATTTTTGTAGAGATAGGATGAATGGAATAGCTAAAATTATGGGCTTTAGACATAATTCTATTTCGAATACCATCAACATCCAGAACACATAATCTAGTTTGGTATCTCATTACCCCATCTCCCCCTTTGGAGAGGAATATCACCTTCTGTTTATGGACATCTTCCTTTAACTAAAGTAGAACAGGATCTTGGACTTGTTTTTCCTTCACCTCCACCAATAAAGATAAAGCAAACCCATTTTGGACATTGACCCATCCTTCATTATCCTCTTCAAGTTCAACCCCTAATCTGGACAATCTATGCACTTCCTTTGCTAACTCTTTCTTTGCTTCCTCAACATGGGCAGTACTACCTATTGACAACCTGCTAAGAGCATGAACAACAATATTATCTTTACCTGGTTGGTAGAGAATTCTCATGTTATAGTCCTTGAGCAATTCCAACTATCTCCTTTGCCGCAAGTTGAGCTCTTTCTGATTGAAGACATACTGCAAGCTCTTGTGGTCAGTGAACACATCTACATGCACTCTGTATAAGTAGTGGCGCAAAATCTTAAGTGCAAATATCACCGCCGCCAACTCAAGATCATGTGTTAGATGGTTTCTCTCATGAACATTAAGTTGTCTAGAAGCATAAGCTATTACCTTTCCCCTCTACATCAAGACATAACCTAATCCAACTCTAGTCACATCATAATATATCACAAAATCATTTGTTCCATCAGGCAAGGTCAAAACCAGTGCAATAGTCAATCTTGTTTTAAAATCTTGGAAGCTCTTCTCACATTCATCAGACCATTAAAACTTGACCTTCTTCTGAGTCAGTCTAGTCAATGGTGAGGATAGGGAGGAAAATCTTTCAACAAATCTATGATAGTAGCCTACTAACCCCAAGAAACTTCTTATACCAGTCAGAGAGGTTGGTCTGAGTCAATTCTTAACTGCTTTAATCTTTTGGGTATCTACCCGAATATCATCATCCGAGACAATATGGCCTAGAAAAGCCACAAACTTGAGCCAAAAATCACACTTCATAAATTTTGCATACGACTCATGGTCTTTGAGAATTAGGAGAGTAATTCTAAGGTGTTTGGCATGTTCCTCTTCATATCTTGAATACACCAAAATATCATGAATGAATACAAATACAACATATCAAGGTACTGTCTGAACACTATGTTAATCAAATCTTCGAAGGTTGCAGTCACATTAGTCAACCCAAAGGACATGACCAAGAACTCAAAGTGGCCATATCGAGTCATAAAGGTTGTCTTTGGGATATCACCTTACCTCGGCTTCAATTGATGGTAACCAGATCTGAGGTCTATCTTTGAGAAACAAAAGGCATCGTGAAGTTGGTCAAACAAGTCATTTAGCTTAGGGAGAGGATATTTGTTCTTTATAGTGACCTTATTCAGCTACCTATAATCAATACACATTCTGAGAGGTCCATCTTTATTTTGCACGAATAGGACAGAAGCACCCCAAGGAGAATCACTCGCCCTAATAAATCCCTTCTCTAGCAAATCTCTCAACTGCTCTTTTAACTCTTTCAACTTAGCAAGATCTATTTTTTAAGATGGAATAGAGATAGGCTGAGTATCAGGAAGAACATCAATCCCAAAGTCAATCTCCTTATCACGAGTGACTCCAGGCATATCCTCAGGAAACACTTCATGAAACTCATTCACAATTGGGACAGGCTTAAGAGTAGGAGACTCAACATCATTAGTCTTAACTCGCACGAGGTGATAGATACAACCTTTAGAGATTAACTTTCTTGCTCCAAGGTAGGAAATAAACTTACCCTTAGGCATAACATAATCACCCTTCCACTCTAGGACTAGTTCATTCAGGAATTGAAATTTAATAGTTCAGATCCTATAATCAATGAAGGCATAATAGACATAGAGCCAATCTATGTAAATGATCAAATCAAAATCAATCATCTCCAACTATATCAAATCAACAAGGGTATCCCTACGATGGATGGCTACTACACAATCTCTATAAATCCTCTCAACTAAGATAGTCTCACCAATAGGAGTAGACACACGAAACGATTCAATAAGACAATCAGGAGTTCTATAAAATCTACTAGCCACATAAGGAGACACAAAGTATCATATGGAACCAAGATACATAAAAAGATAAAATCAAGAGTAAAGACTTGAAACATAACCATCATAATATCTGGGGAGTTAACCTGATCTTGGTGGCTACCCATAGCATATACACGATTTGTAGCTCTGTTTGGGCCCGAAGTAGCACCTTTATGATTTTCTCTAGCTGGTAGGACTAGGGTAGAAGATTGAGCTATATTATTCCATTAAGGACAATTCCTCTGAAAGTGACCCAATAGGCCATACTTATAGTATGCATCATCTCCCTCACAGTATTTTCCCAAGTGAATTCTACTGCACTTACCACATGACGGCTTACCCTGTGAACTTTAAGATACACTAGCCTATGACTAAAATTCAAAGACCTCTGCTCATTCCTATTTCTGGGTACAGGTGCACTAGCATACGATGGTGCTGACCCTGATTGAAACCTGTTGTCATTCTCATTCCCCCTCTTTCCAACCTCATGGCCAGATGTTTTAGCCCTCTTATTTTTGTACTCTTCCCTATTTCGCTTACTCTCCTCATTAGCTTGTTGTGCATAAGTCATCAGCCATCCAATATCCATATCACTCACATGCATAGCTCCACTCCCATTTTTCTTTGGTCCCATGTTCAACCCATCAACATATAAGCCCATCCTTCCTCTTATATCTCTGACCATGTCCGGAGCATAGTGCGATAGCTGGGTGAACTTGTGTACATACTCCTATACAGTCATAGAGCCTAATTTCAAATTTAAGAACTCTTTTACCTTTGCCTCCCTAAGGTCTCTCAGAAAGAAGTACCCCAAGAAAGATTTTTCGAACACTGTCCAAGTTAGGATTGGGGCTCCCTCTCCTCTAATCCTTTTCCACTAGTCAAACCATAGTCTGCGAACACCTTTGAGATAGTAGGCGGCCAACTCAACTCTTTCAACATCAACCTCATGCATCACCTAAAACACTTTTTGGAGCTCATCAATGTAGTTCTCCGGGTCCTCATTAGGTGTAGACCCTGTGAACTCTGGTGGGTTCATTATCAGAAACCCCTGAACTCTAGATATGTCTCATACATCCTGTCTACTTGCTCTCTATCTAGTAGAAGGTACTGTCACAGCTTGGGCAAGTCTGGATAGCTTGGAAAAACTCATCATTTGAGATTTCAACCTTTAGTGGTTTATCAGGGACGGTTGGGCCATGGGTTCATCATGATCCTATCGATCAGGCTAGCTAACATTCTATCTAGTAGTACACCCTCTTCCTCTAACACCTTTTCTTAGAGGCATGATCACAATTATGCAAATACGTAATGCACAAATAAGAAAAGAGATTTCATAGAGCTTTGACTCTATCGCACAAATAAGAATATGAGAGAAGTGTAACTTCCTATTGCTCTATAGCCCCTGTTCATGAAGTATGGTGCAAAACACACCCATGATCAAGACTCTACTAGACACCACTTTATAGACTCCCTAGAACTTCTGAATTTTATGCTCTAATACAAAGTTTTTCACGCCCCGAAAAGGTACCCTTGGCGCGACCGGCACTCAGAAACCATTGTTGGCTCCTAAGCGGACCACTTGGCCTTATTACATTCATTCAGTCAATAATATTCAATTGAACAAATCCACTCTAGTCAATGAAGCCTTTATCAACTCTTCAGTGGTGCCAATGACATGTCCATAGCTACCTTAAATAATAATGGAAGCAAAATCTAAAGTCTAACTCTATAGCTAGATGAAATAAATAAAGTGCAACCTCAGAGATCAGGGAGGACTCACCAATCAGCTAAAAAATAGGGAAAGATCCTTAACGAAGCATCAGGTGATGATCTCTAGTACCTGTCTTTGTATCATAAAATGATGTAGTCCAAATGGATGTTAATACATAGAATGTACGAGTATGTAAAATGGTTAAATGAAATATGCATCAAGATAGAATACTATCAGCACATATAACTCAGATCAAGAGATAAGAACTCAATTAGTAATGTCAAATGTCTATCTAAAACAAGAATAAAGAGTAGACAATGGCCCATTAATACAAATCTAATCAACTCCAATCCCATCCAGTAAAATTGACTAAGAGTACTATTAGTATAAAACCTATTTTGGAGTCTTTTATTCAATAACAACCACTTATGAGCCAGTGATTGTATAATAGTCTCGTTGATGTTGCCACAATTGTCCATCATTACTAGGACAAGAAAAACTCGAATCCCTCATGGATCCTGATAATTAAACAAGTCCTCTATTATTTAAAGGACTTATCAGCTCAAAAGAAAATATCTAACTTAGCGATTTTATCCTCACCTATGCTTGGCAACATAGTTAATGAGTCAAGTTACATTTACCCTTGCTCAATTCGATGCTTGATACTCCTCCAAAGACTCGATGTTTATAAATGATCAAACCCAATCAATCCAATTAGTAAGACTCATAAAATCTCATATACTCCATCAAATCAAATCAGTTCTCAATCATATCTTTCAAAGAACTTAGACCAATCATTAAGAGGACCATCAATTTAACCAATCTTTAGAGTTCAATTATGAAAACTCTTAGGGCACCAAAGGTAATCTACACCACACCTTATGGGCCTCCCATTTTGGTGTAATGGACACCTTCCTTACGACCTGGTCATTTCGGAAGGATTTTCATAACATAGCATATCATATCATAGCATAACATACCATACAGGCCTCCCATTTTGGTAGCATACCTATGTTGGCACATAGTTTCAGAAAAGGAGTGGGACCCTTGGGGATAGCCCACTTATTACTCTAATCCTTCTCGGTACTAAGTCGTCATCCCACAAGAATACGTATACATATACATGCTTTAAAACGGAAACTTGACACTTGAACATCAAACCATGCATACTTGGGCTTAAAAGCCATAATCACTTTCATTACTCTTATGCATACTTAACAAGAGTCAAACACATTTCATAATAATGCTTTATTGGGTTAAAAAGCCTAACATACTTTCATGTCAAACCTCATGCATAAGAGTAGCTCCATACTTGTCATATCTTATCATATCATATTGGTTTAAACACCCATGTTGCTCAAAGAGCCATATCATAGACATTATGTGATCACATTCTTATCATAACCCATACTTGTTCAAAATCATTGTCATAAACATGTTTGGGACTTAGCCCACGTCATAACCTTCATCAAAAACCATGATCATGCATGCAAATTCCATGAGTAACAATGAGAATAGCATGGGTACTAGAATTCATACTTTAAATTCAATTCAAAAGTAGTCCATAAGAAATTTAAGTTAAATCAACACTTAAACCATGTATAGTTCAAGAGTAAAGGGGACATGCATAACTTTACCTTCATCAAATCCATTGAAACCTCATAGAATTCAAACTTAAATCAACTTTAAATCACCTAATTTTTACAGCCCACAACTCAATTTAATTAAATACTTCAAAATTTAAAGAACCCACAATTAAAGAAAACTTAAATTCATAATTTAAAGAAGAGGATTATTGGGTCTTCATGAATGAAAGGGAATCCATGAATGAATCCCACATACCTTGAGATTAGTCAAGCGAATTGGATGATTTTGCAACAAAGATTAATTTTCCCAAATTTCTTCAAGCTTTCATCAATGGAGGTCAAGAGGATTGAGAGAATTTTGTCGAGGATTGAGGAGTGTTAGAATGGATGAAAAGGGATTAGGGTATGATTTAGGGGAGTTAGGAGACCTTACAAAGGTTAAAAGGGGCATAGGATCTAATTAAATTACGAATTAACTATTAATGAAATGGACTAGATCACTGAGAACAGTGACTAACGGAAAGCACCCAGTGGCCGTCCAGAGGCTCACGGACTGTGAGCCTGTTCTTGAGACCTCACTTGGTCTCAACTTTGACTTGAACTCTCGGAGGACTTTCTGGATCACTTCATGAGGGGACTCACAGACCATGTAACTGCACACAGATTGTATACTAGTACGTAGAGCATCACTTGGTCAGGAGTCCAACCCGAACCTTGGCAAACTTTCTGGATCAACTCACGGGAACCTTCACTGGCCTTGAAGGGTCACACAGACCGTGAAGTGGTCCATGGGACCATATTTTTTCCATGTCTTAGCCCCCATTCCCTAGGAGCACACTGGACCAACCTAAGAGCACCCCCATAGACCGTGGACCACCAAACGGTCCATGGTCCCACCCTTAGACCCTATTCCAAAACCCTTTTCCAACATACTTCCAATTACGGGCAGTCTCACTACAAGGGCCATAACTTTCAGATCCAAACTCCGAATCAAGGGAAACCAGTTGCATTGCGAATATAACGCAAAGAGCTTCGGTTTAATATATAGTAGCACACACAGTTCATCCCATGCCAAAAGATATGGTTTTTCAAAGTCCACTTCCTAACCGGCCTTACAACTTCACCAAACGATCATTTTGAATTCAGCCACTTAAATGCAACCCATGGCTATAACGATTCAAGCATTACGAATTCAACACTAACCCTTGAAAAACCATTACGAAGTTTGAAAATTTTTGGATAGTTACATCATATCCCCCTTGGGAACATTCGTCCTCGAATGAGTTAAAACTATGATGGATCATGTATCATTTCAAAAGTCTTTCAAAACTTATGTCAAAAATCATTCAAACCATTTTTCTGCTCATGTATGCATGCAATGTCATGAAACTCAAGAATTTAAAGAATTAGGACCATAAAAGGATAGAACCTAGTACCTTAGGCTTGAGTAGATTGGAAGAGATAGGGATATTGCTCCATCATGTACAACTCCGCTTCCCACGTTGCACTATCCACGTCTTGGTTCCTCCAAAGCACCTTGACCAAAGGTACCTCCTTGTTGCGAAGCTGCTTCACTTCCCTATCCAAGATCTTAACCGACACCTCTTCATAGGTCAAATTCTCTTCAACCGTCACACCCTCCAAATGTGTAATTTCTTTATGATCATCAACCAACTTCCTCAATATGGACACATGGAATACCGGATGGATGGAGCTCATGTCCAAAGGAAAATCTAACCTATAAGCCACATTGCCAACCCACTCCACGATCTCATAGGGTCTGACATACTGAGGGCTTAATTTTCCCTTTTTGCCAAAATGCATGATTCCTTTCATGGGGGATACTTTCACATACACCCAATCACAAACAAGAAATTTGAGATCTCTCTTCCTAACATTCAAATAAGACTTTTGGCAACTTTGAGCTGTCTTCAATCTCTCCCTAATCAACTTCACCTTCTCAATGGCCTCAACAACAAAATCCAAGCCTAATAAGGCTGCCTCACCTATTCAAACCAACCAACCGGAGATCCACATCTCCTACCATACATAGCTTCAAATGGAGCCATACTAATATTAGCATGGAAACAATTATTGTAAGAAAACTCAATGA
This sequence comes from Solanum aculeatissimum, assembly GCA_038996855.1. Classification (NCBI taxonomy): domain Eukaryota; kingdom Viridiplantae; phylum Streptophyta; class Magnoliopsida; order Solanales; family Solanaceae; genus Solanum; species Solanum aculeatissimum. The sequence goes on from JBCEWC010009873.1 coordinate 16,991, forward strand.
GAGGTAGATAATCATCCCAATTTCCTTCGAATTCCAACACACAAGCCCTCAACATGTCCTCTAAGGTTTGAATTATTCTTTCGGCTTGCCCATCGGTTTGAGGATGAAATGCGGTGCTCAACTTGACCTTAGTGCCATGTCCCTTTCAAAAGGACTTCCAAAAATGAGAAGTAAATTAAGTACCACAATCCGATATAATAGACCTCAGTACACCATGCAATCTCACCAACTCTCGAATATACACCTTAGCATACTCCTCGGCACTATAGGTAGTCTTAACAGGTAAGAAGTGAGCCGACTTAGTCATCTTATCAACCACAACCCATATAGATTCGAATTGTCTCTGAGTACAAGGTAACCCAACCACAAATTCCATGTTCACATCTTCCCACTTCCGAGTTGGAATTTCAATATCTTGTGTCAAACCACCGGGACTTTGATGTTCCATTTTTACTTGTTGAAAATTAGGACATCCTTACATGAACTTGGCTATATCCCTCTTCATACCATGCCACCAATACAACTCTCTCAAATCTCGTTGCATTTTGGTAGATCCTAGATGAATAGAATATTGAGAATTATGAGCCTCTTTCATAATGATCTCCCTTAAGCCATCAACATCCAGAACACACAAACGGTCTTGGTATCATAGCACACCATCTCCCCCTTGGGAGAAAACCTCAATCTTTCCATCGGCAATCAACTTCTTCAACTCTATCAGGGAAGGATCTAGGTCTTGTTTCGTCTTAACGTCAACCACCAAGGAAGACTTGGATCCACCTTGAACAAGAATTCTACTATTGTTGGATTTGGTCAACCTCACACCCAACCTAGCCAAATAGTGCACATCTTTCACTATCTTCTTTTTCCCCTCTTCCACATGAGTCACACTCCCCATGTAGAGCCTACTAAGGGCATCCACAAAAATATTAACTTTGTTGGGGTGATAAAGGACCCTCATATCATAATCCTTGAGAAGTTCCAACCACCTCTTTTGCCTCCAATTAAGGTCTCTTTGGGTGAACACATATTGCAAACTCTTGTGATCGGAGAAGGCATCCACATGAACCCCATACAAGTAATGTCGTCAAAATTTCAAAGCAAACACCACCGCCGCCAACACAAGATCATGGGTTGGATAATTTTGCTCATGCACCTTCAATATTTGAGATGCATAAGCTATCAACTTACCATGTTGCATAAGCACACAACCCAAACCAATATGTGACGCATCACAATATACCACAAACCCATCTAACCCAT
>JBCEWC010009874.1:0-18253 GCA_038996855.1 Solanum aculeatissimum
CTAACACAAAAATATTCAAAAATATTGAATAATTTCTAAACAACTAAGATATAATTAAAAATTCACTAAAATAGAGGGAAAAAAAATACCTTAAATTATTGGAGGGGAGACAAACGGTCGGCGGATGATGGCGGCCGGAGGAGGTGGCCGGAAAAAAGGTTGGCCGAGGTGGGAGGCGGCTAGCTAGGGTTGAGAGAAAAGTGAAATGTTTTGGAAGTGGGAGGAAAAAAATGAGGTGAAAAAGGATATTTATTTTAAAAAAAGCGACGGGCTGCGTCTTTACGTCCGTCGCTTTTCATTAAAAGACTTTAACCGTTGACCAAAAGCGACAGACATTCGTCGCTTTTTCCGTCATTTTATTTAAAAATAAATAAATTTAAAAAAAAACGACAGACAGAAACGTCCAGTCCGTCGCAAAATATAATATATATTTTTTTTATGAATGCAGAGTAGCAATAGAAGAGAGACGCAGTCCGTCGCTACCTAATTAAAAAAATTTAAATTAAATAAATAAAATTTGACGAAAAAAACCGCCAAAAAAAAGCGACGAACGGACCTGTCCGTCGCTTTTTCTAAAAAAACATTTTTTTTATTTTGTTAATTAATTATGCGACGGACTACGTCGATTTATCCGTCGCTTCATTGAGCAACGCAGTCCGTCGCTTTTCCACAATTTTTTAATAGTGATAGTGATCCAGTTGTTTCGGTCTTGAATTAATCAAGATAAATAAAATTAAATATCAATTCATAATAACATTTCAATAGATAATAAGAAAAAGATTAAACCATAGTCTATGTATAATATGAGTAGAACTGAATTTTTAATTACAGTAGATACATAGGATCACCCATAAATCAAACCTTGTAGATACATGAACTACATATCATAGCATATTCTATTAGATTTTTTTTTCTCAACTCTGACCTAGATCAATCTTATTCAATATTATCCTTCAACTAAACGGGTCTAACCATATTGTTGTCTTGTTTCCATTCTTGAGCCTTATAAGATCAACAAATTCACTGCATAAATAAGATTTTGTTTGAATGAGAAAGTAACGCAGATCTACTCATAATAAATAAGTTATTAAAATTATCCTAATTGAGCTTATTTAACTTTAAGAACTATAAGTATCAATTAGATTCTAATTCATATAGTAGCTCTTGTTATCAGTATCTCAAATATAAACAATTTCTGAGAGACAATATTCAAATTTAGTACCTAAGTATGAACCAAAATACGAATGGCACAAGCATACTTCTTCAGTGGCTTCTTGAACTTGCATCAATTGTAGAACCTCTTAAACTCTTCACTGAGATGCTAAGCCAAAACAATGTTCATATAATACAGAACACAATGTATCTTAACATATCCGACAACAACACCAATTACCACCATTAGGAGTGTTTCAATTAAGTGACTGCTTTACATGTCTCTTTTTGAGAGAGTTCTGCAATTCACCAGATAAATAACATAGAGAAGGAATGAAATTATACCATTATTTTTTTTATCAAATTGAAATCACCCCAGAGTATTCAATTTACAATCAATTCTTAGTTATGACAGTCCAATCAGTTAACTTGTACATAAGAAAAATAATCACTAAGAAGAAAGAAATGAGAAAAACACAAACTTCTATTTGAAGGACGTCAATGAATATATCTTTTTTTAGCTCTAAAAGCGTAGCTATGAGTAGGTAGAAATTCATATTGGAGAATAAGCATTGCTTTAAGGATATCTCTACTGCTTAGGCTAGCTACTTCTGAATAAGAATTCAACTTCTACTAAGAAAGTCATTTATAGAAATTTACCTCATCTTGTGTTGTTGTGCTGAAAATTCTAATACTATTCTCATAATGCAATATAAAGATTGATTACGCAAGCTGCACATCGATGATTGTTCATATAGGAGTCACTTGTTTGAAAAGAAGGAATTCTCCGTCTTCTTGAGTATTGCTCCAATATCACATTTCTTTCAATAGGTCCACAACGCCTCCTATAGGTTTATATTATAAATGCTAGAAACAATCAAATTACTAAATTTATCCTTGATTTTTGCTCCATCTGCACTTATGTTAAAAACAAATAAGCTCTCGCAATAATACTAATGTGCAGTCAAATTAGTACTAATGTTTTTGGAGGTACCTGTTAAGAGAAAACCAACAAATGAGAGTCCGTTAAGCTTTCAAGTAGAAACACTCGCACTATTATTTAGAGAATTGGCTTCACAAAACATCAATCAAGTTATATCTACACCCTATTCTGAATTATATAATATACTACAACTTAAAAATATTCATGTCTGTCACTGTCATAATGCAACTCAGACATAAATAAACCCCCAAAGATAAATAGCTCTATGGATAAATCAATATTATTAACTTTTCAATCTTCCAAAATAATTCCTTAAATTTTTGTTGAAGCAATAAGAGTCAACCAATACCGTACTTGAGAAAGTGTTGTAAAGATGGATAAATTATTACTTTTTGAGAAATTTTCAGATTCTATAAACTGCATTCCTAAGCTCATTTGACACCGAAACTCAGCAAAGAAATGAGAAAAGTGCTTCTCAAGTATAATTTATTTCATTTTCAGAACTTGAGGAGTAACAACAATAGGGTAAAAATAAAGAGTGCAATTAATATTTTAATTTTATTGTTTTGACTTGTTCCATCACCAAAGAATCCATATATACCCTAAAGAGTATTTTCTTAGACAATTAAAACAACAAACTGTTGTTGTATATGCAATTATTTCAGCTACATCGAAATATAGATTATTCATGAACAAAATCTAAAAGTAACCCACCAATGAAACAAACAAAGAAGAGATGGAAAAAGAACTCACCGATAATGAGCAAATCGAATCCGAAAAGAAAACAGTAACACAATGAAAGACAAAAATAAACAGGGGAAATGAACTTCCAAAAAATAAAGCAAATTGTAACAAGAGAGAGTGCATGTGCCATTTTCATTTTCAACACCTCTATCAAAGTGATATATTTTACTGGGAAATGGAACAACAGTGTTTGGAGATGCAACACATACGTCATTTGAAAAATAATGAGTCAATTTGGTAAAATGTAGTGCAGTATGGGAAATGGGTGTGCATGACAGCTATTCCCCGCACACCCTATAAAGATGTAAAAAATTGTAGTACAACCAAAACTTCTTACTGTACAATAAATTAGTGCAGTGTTGGTCTTAGGTAGTTGGCTTATAAACAAGGAATATATATATAGTACTTTTACTAATACAAGAATTTTCGTATACACACTCTTTGAATATAATAAATACAGTATTTTAAAAATATAATAGAAAAATAATTATAATTAATGATAAGAATAAATTAAATTTCATAAATTGAACAAGTAAATAGTATAGTGAATAAATAAAGATGCACGAACGGAGAGAGTAAATAATATAATGGGACTGATATAACTAAAATGAAAGTATAATAGTTTATTAAATGCCATACAGTTTTGGCATTATTAGAGGGAAAAATTTAAATTTTAAAATAACGTTTGGTGCAATATTGATCCAATAGATAAAAAAAGAATACTTTTGTAAAATTTCTAATATGTAAGAACATTTTTTATTCAATATATTGAAGATGAGGTAACATTTATCCAAATAATGAAAGATGACACTTTTGAATAATTTGTAATAGGTTAAGTACGTTGTTGATCTTTTCATGTTTAGGAAATTATGTTAGTGATGAAATGTCAATCTTACAATATTTAGGTATGAAAAATGTTAATTACCCGACTAAATATATTTAACCTTGAATTGGATAATGTGGGCGGTTTAGGTCCAATTGCTAATGGAATTCAATTGAGCTGAGCGAATTACGGATATTTTTTGCATTCAATTTCAATGCAAGATTGTATAGTACGAGGTCGTTTGGTTCATGTGCTTAGATAGGATATTTTAGTGCTGTTAAGTTTGGGATTAAATTTGATGGAATGGTCGTGGAGATTTTTTTTATTTATTTAAATGATAAATTGTCATCCAAATTATAACATTTTCGATTTAATCAACTTAACATTTAAATCTTTTGAAATTTAATATTTTAAGTTTTTTTTTTCAAATGATTATTCTATATTACATATTTGATCAGTCATGTGTGTGATACACTCACTTAAGCGTGAGACCTTCTTACTAATAACAATCATTTTTAATCTTTAGAACAATTATCTTTGTTTTTCCTTACTATTCCTACAATATTGTTAATGAAAATTGCCTAGGTATCCATCGTAAGCCTTTCCTCGTTTGGACCCGTCAATTCCTTTGAGTTTCATTCTTGCAATTGAGCTCCTTTGAATTATTATTTATTTTTTTTCTTTCTATTTTTTTCGCTGTCAATTTTTTTTTCTTTCTATTTTGTACCTTTATTCTTCTTCGGGGCATTTTACTCATTATTTTTTTTTGTTTCAATGTCTTTTTATTACTCGTTCAGATAATTTCTTCTTTAAGAGCTTCACCATAAGTGTATGTTTTTGCCACTTGTGGACTTGTTCTTGATCTTCAGATAGGACACCAATTAATCTTGGAAGCAATTTTTGAGTCTGTCAAAGATATGTAATTAATAATGAATGTCATTTTTAGTTCAGTTGATTCAATATATTAAGAAAAAAATTGTTCTCTCTTCCCCATTTCAATTGAATTTATGAGGTAATGCACACATATTAAGAAAAATATTTAAAGATAAACTTTACACTATACCTTTTATTATTGACTTTTGTAAAATCACAAATATGTAGTATAATTTATGTCTTAAAAAAAATATAAAAGTTCAATAAATGAATGGACAAATATGAAAAAAGTTTCAAACATGCACTTTAAATTTTGAACAATTCAAATATTTTGAACATTGAAAAAAATCTAAAAAATTCAATTAATTTGAGACGGAGAAAGTGTATCGGCTTAATTTTTCAATTTCAATAGTAGTTTGATCACGAAGTGTAATAACAATGAAAATATCATGTTTGGAAACATAAGCAATTATACATGGATAAAAAGATTTGCTATTTTCCCCACTTTTTAGTAGATCATTTCCATCAAATTTTGATAGAGGTTTACCCACTATTAACTCTACAACTTTTGTAATGGACAAAGAAGGAGATAACTATTCTATAAAAATAGTTTAAAATACTCTATAGTATAATGTGATAAATATGTTTTAGACGATATCATATATTATTGATAATTAATTTTATTTATTTTTTATTAATAAAATCATACATATTTTATTATGAAAGGAGTAACTTTTTTTAAAAAATACTATAATTATTTGGGATACCAAAAATATTTTTAACTTTTATACTTTTATATTTCAATTTTTATACATCTATGAGTAGATTTGTTATTTTTATGTGATCAAAATATTAATTACAAACAAAATCTATTCCAAAATGTGATCTGTGTGAAAACATGTATAGCTTAAATCCCCATCCCCAATCTATTTTCTTAAAAAATTGTCCTCTTTCATAGATCAACGTTTCTTCTCACATTAAATTGACAAAACAAATAGGAATAGTATTTTGATATAAAAAAGTGAAAGTAAAAAAAGTCACTCATTGATTTCGCAGTCATAAAATTTGGGAGGTTTACCGTTTCAATGAATACGAAGAGGAAGCGAGAGGATATGGAGATTGTGTGGCAAACTCCCGCCAACCCACCGGAACGCCATGACTACATCTTCCGCAATGGTAACGTTTTTCCCTTCAATTTCAGTTCCTACTTCATGCGGTCTTTTCTCCGCAACAAACTTTTATGCTTTTTCTGCTTTACTTATGCAGGAATTCGCTATGTCAAGCCTTACTACTTCGAATTCATCTCTCATGTAAGACTACTACTCTCGCTTACTCATTGATTTTGTCATTATATTAATGAATTTGTTAAAACCCTAATTAAACCTTGTTTTTCAGGTGAAGAATAGGTGGGCTGGGAAGACTATTGTTGATCTCTTCACTGAAGAATTTAAAGGGAGACCTCGTGATTACTATGTATGTTGGTGCTAATTGGTACATGAATGGTTGCATTTCTAGTAGGACGAACTGTGATTTTTAGTTTTTCCGAATAAGAAATTCTGTGAAGTAGAATTATCTGAGTGATGATAGCGTTCTATTTACAGCTTACCTTGCTCATCGAGCACAGTTTGGTCATTTATGTAGCTAATCCATCGTTGAACTCTGTGTATAGCTGAATTAGATGGTTTTGACTTATGCTAGGAATCTGCTGTTAAATCTGGACGTATACAAGTTGATGGACAAAAGGTGTCTGTTTCATATGTAGTTCAGTCATCCCAAAAGATTAGCCATTTCCTGCACAGGTTTGTACCGTTCAAGTTCTCGCCAGACAATTTTTTTTTATAGACACTATTATTCTGCTTAGTTTCTTCTGTGTTCAATCCTTTAAGAGATTTTGGTTTTTTTGATTTAATGCATGCAAATGATAGATCTTAGACTCGGATTTGCTTTGATATTCCTAATCCTGTTCTGTTATGCAATTATGAGAACATGAATAACAAAAGGCTGTAGGCATGAACCACCAGTGATGTCGTGGGATGTCGAAATACTGTGTGAAGAACAAGATGTGCTGACAGTCTGCAAGCCTGCTTCTGTTCCTGTAAGCTAATAATGATTCTATCGTTATATCTTTGTTTCTTGAGAAAGTGACATGTTCAAATTGTTTGGAATATGTTAAGGCTTAAGAATATTTGAAACCTTGAAAAGTACCAATACTTAATGGTGCTCAGCAAATTTTTATATATTAGGTGAATTTTAGGACAAAATTACTGGATTTGACCAAACACATAGCTGACACTGTAGCTCAGTCTCTGCATGATTGGACAGATTGTATAGTACAACCACTGGATCCATCATGCCATTACTCAAGCACACTTAAGAATCTATCACAACAACAACATAATACCCAATAAAATCTCACAAAGACCCTAAAAGTAGGGTATGGGGAGGGTATAGTGTATGCTGACCTTGTCATATGTTGTTTATTGTATTTCGTTTATCACGCTATTTTGCTGTTGTTATTTTCTCATTCTTGTATACTTACAGTTAAGAATCTGCCAATCCTAAAAAATAAAGAGGAACAGTTAGCTGTCATACTGTGAATTGAGCATGCAATGCTTATGGACTTCTTCTTTTCACCTTTTCCGTTTATTGAAACTGGTAAATTTAACATATCTTTTATCTATTTTGAATAAGTTTTTACATAAATTATGATATAGTTCTGTGTTTGGATCTGATATTACAATATTGACATAAAGAACAACGGTAAGCTCCTGTTATCAATGGTTCAACTCATCTTATGCTCTTTTATTCGAGATAATGTAAAATGCATAACATGCACCTATACTCACTTTTGTTGTATTTGCATTTTTCTTTTTCCCTTTTTCCAGTTTATTTAGAGATTAAGAGGGATAAGAGGAAGAAGATTATTTATGCCCAACTGAGGATTGGATGGGAAGGCTTGATTCCGGTCCTTTCTAGGGGGATGGGGGAAAAGTTGAGTAGGCTTGGAGTAGTAGTGGAGATGTGAACACCACGTGAGACACTACTGCTGGTTGCATTAGAAAAGTAACTACTGAAGTACTAGAGATATCGAGAGGGACCTTTAGTGGATGTCAAGGTGATTGGTGGTGGAATGGAGAAGTTCAAGGCAAAGTGAAAGCTAAGAAGATTGCCTATACAAAGTGGTTGGAGTGCATAGATGAGGATGAAAAACGAAGGCTTAAGGATATCTATAAGACGACAAAGACAGAAGCGAAGATGGCGGTCACGAGTGCTAAGATAGTAGCGTTTGAACGCTTGCATGTTGAGCTAGGTGAAAAAGGCGGGGACAAGAGATTGTATAGGCTCGCGAAAGAGAGAAAAACTCGTGACTTGGACCAAGTGAAGTGTATCAAGGATGAGGAGGGTGAGGTGTTGGTGGATGCTAAGTTGCTCGGACTCTTCACTTTTGGTGCTGCACCCGTGTCGAGACGACATGGATGTGGCATCCATGTCCGATTTGGTCAACTGATTTCGGGTACCTTGACCAAAATTGATAGGGAAAGTTTGGACGCTTTTAATAATTTGTGTAATCAATACAAAAGCTAAGGTGAAATTGAAGAAAATGGAATGTCTTTTATATAGAAATTTCCTTGACACGTCTTTTTCTTTAATCTCCTTCCAGGATTCTCTTCAAGTTCTCCACATAATAACTCATAATTTAGGTTTTATCACTCTATTTTTAGACATTTTGATTATTTTTAGGCAAATCCCCACGCCCATATCCATACATGGATCCATATCCCCGAGCCTTAGGAATTAGATCATGAAGGATTCGACCTTTAGATCCGCACCCGTATCGGACACCCGCACCCGAGTTCGAGCAACTTAGGGTGGATGAGACTTTCATTAAGCAAAGGTGGCAAACTTACTTTCATAAACTCTTAAACGAAAAAGGAGAAAGAGATATTGAGCTAGGTGATTTGGCGCACTACGATAGTCATCGAGATTTTGGTTACTGTAGGCGTTTCGAAGCTGAGGACGTTAGATATGCTATTAGTAAGATGAATAGAGGGAGAGCGAACGGACCCAATGAGATTCCGGTGGATTTTTAGAAGAGCGCGGTCAAGGATGGTATGGAGTGATTGACTAGGTTGTTTAATGCTATTTTGAAGATTACAAAGATGCCTGATGAATGGAGGAGTACAATGCTTCCATTGTACAAGAACAAGGGTGATATTCAAAACCGTAACAATTACAAGGGTATCAAGTTGCTAAGCCACACTATGAAAATTTGAGAAAGAGTGGTGGAGATGAGGGTGAGAAAATGAGTGTCGATATCTGAGAATCAGTTCGGATTTATGCCGGGGCGGTCGACTAATGAAGCAATTCATCTTGTTCGGAGACTGGTGGAAAAATATAGTAAAAGAAAGAGGAACCTTCATATGGTGTTGGCATATGACAAAGTTTAGAGGGATGTCCTATAGGGGTGTCTAGAGGCGAAAGATGTTCCAATGGTGTATATAAGGGTGATAAAGGACATGTATGACAGAGCCAAAACTCGGGTAAGAACGGTGGGAGGAGACTCAGAGTATTTTCCTGTTGAGATGAGACTTCATCAAGGATCTGTGTTGAGCTCTTTTCTTTTTTGCCTTAGTAATGGATGAGCTGATACGGTCTATTCAGGTGGAGGTTCCATGGTGTATGCTATTTGTGGACGACATAGTATTGATTGATGAGACTCTGGATAAAGTTAATGACAGGTTGGAGGTTTGGAGACGTACTTTGGAATCCAAAGGGTTCAAACTGAGCAGGACCAAAACATAATACTTGAAGTGCAAATTCAGTGTTGCGAGGGATGAAACAAACATTGAAGTGAGACTTGCCACTCAATCTATTCCCAAGAGAGATAATTTTAAATATCTTGGGTCCATCATCCAGAGTAGTGGCGATATCAACAATGATGTCACACATCGTATTGGGGCAGCATGGACGAAATGGAGACTTACCTCTGGAGTATTGTGTGATAAGAAGATACCACTTAAACTTAAAAGGTAAGTTTTACAGAATGGTAGTTAAACCGTCTTTGCTATATGGGGTGGAGTGCTGGCCAATAAAAAATTCACATGTTTAGAAGATACATGTAGTAGAGATGAGGATGTTGAGATGAATGTGTGGACATACCAGGGAGGATAAAATTAGGAATGAGATCATTCATGGGAAGTTAAGGGTGGCCTCTATGACAGACAAAATGAAAGAAGTGAGACTGCGATGGTTTGGGCATGTGCAGTGAAGAAGTGCTGACGCTCATGTTAGGAGGTGCGAGTGGTTGGACTACGGAGTTACGCGGAGGGGTAGAGGTAGATCGAAAAAGTATTGGGGGGAGGTGATTAGACAGGATATGACGCAGCTTCATATCACCGAGTACATGACCTTAGCTAGAAAGGAGTGGAGGTCGCATATTAGGGTAGAAGGTAAGACAACTAGTAGGGGCAGGATGATGTCTGGCCTTATAATATAGTAGGTCAGTAGAGGTAGTCGTGTCTTTAAATATTGTGTTATTATTGTCCTTCATTCATTTTGTTACCTTTATTGTCTTTACAAATTATCATTTGCTATTTATTCTAGTCATTTGGTTTCATATCTAGTATTCTCTGCTTTTGGGGATGATATTTTCGAGATGAGGGTCTTTTGGAAACAACCTCTCTATCTCTATGAGGTAGTGGGAAGGTCTGCGTACGTTTTACCCTCCCCAGACTTCACTTGTGGGATTTCACTGGGTATGTTGTTGATATGTTCTTTTGGAGTACTGAAGGTTGTAGATTAACTAGATTCTCACCGTTTCATAACCTTTCAATGATCTAATATTCATGTTTGTGTTGAATGACTAACTCATTTCTGATGATAGCACTATGATTTATTGGCCTACGATTGTTGTTTTTTCCTTGCTTCACCATTCATATGTATAATATAAGCAATCCCTTCTCATCTGTAGGTACATCCATGTGGACAATACCGCAAGAATACGGTTGTTGGTATACTACAAGCTGAGTATGGCCTGGCACCTTTATTTCGTATCCTCTGTTTCACTAGCAGCAGCAGGGCATAACTTTTTGTCCTATTCATAATGTCATGAGTACTTTTCCTTGTCGCATCAAATGTAGGAATTTGTCCTTGTCTTCTCTTGACTCTTATGTAAGCGGTTCATCGCCTAGATCGCTTGGTCTCAGGACTACTTATTTTGGCTAGGAGTGCTTCTAGGGCTGACCTCTTCAGGCAACAGGTAATTTCTGTTTTTATGATTATATTACAATGAATTGCACAATTGCAGATACAATAAAGAGAATGGATCTTGAATGTGTCACTGCTATCTAACCACACCAATTTCTCCTTACTATTTGTCAACATGCTGGCGGTGTGAGATGAATGAGCTCCAAATATAACCAGATTTAGTATAACTCCAGCTGTGTGCTCAATTTCTTGTCGAGAAGGTGTTAAAATAGTTCATGTCAAATTTATTGAAACTGATTGAAATGAAATTAAGCGACTTTTTTTTTCTAGTTTTAATGAATAGGGCAGCATATGATAGTATTATTTGGAGCGTGGCATTTGTAAACTCACTAGTTCAACTCAAATTTCTTAATTTGCTCTCTATGTCAGGAGACCCTTGTTGAACTAATCTAATTCTTGTTATGGATATTGTAGCTCTTCCAATATTCTCTTAATAAAAGGTAGAATATCTTCCAATTGATGTTGGTTTCATTACATGGGGACTATTGTCTGCTTCCTAATATTCTACAGCAGAGTTTCTTAAAGATTATTGTTTGATATTTTGGCATCAATATTTGAGCTCATGGCACAACTGGTGTATAATTGATGTATAGAGTTGATATTTGACCTAGTAACTTGTCTGGGGCAGGGCATGGAACTATCTTTTTATTTTGGATTTAGACAGGTTGTCTTTTTTTCCGAGGAAAAGATTTAGATATGTTATCTCTATCTTCTATTTTGATTGGTATGTTATTTTAATCTTCTCAAGCTATTTGAATAAATCCTTAGTGATTATTTAGGGGATTGAAGGTATTCCAGCGAATAACTCCATTGGAAATGCAGTATTCTTATGGGGTTGAAGTTAGCTTTATCAGAAGTTTCTTGGTCCCTCTCTCTCTCTCTAATATATATATATATATGTGTGTGTGTGTGTGTGTGTGTGTATGTTCCATATGACGACCCTTTATGAGGTTGAAGTGCATTGCTTGAGAGAAGTACCTTTGAGTTGCTTGTAGGAATTTTTGGTGTCATTTCTTGAATTTGTTTTCCTCTCCTATTGTTATTTGTCTCAGCTGCCAAACTTCACTGCACTTCTGCAAGTAGAACCTGTTCAGATTAAAATTAACCCAATTCCAGTTATTTGGAGAGTGACAATTATGTGGTCCGGATATTTTGCAGTCAGTTGCAAAAACTCATTCAGATAAATATCTTACGGGTCATTTGGTAGAGTGTATAAGAATAATGCTAAATAGAGTGTATTAATAATGCTTGCATTAGTAATACATGTATTAGTTATGCTTGCATTAATTATACATAGAATATTTTTATGCATTGTTTGGTTTGATGCATTAAAAATAACATACATTGCATTAAAAAATTTATTTACAAGGATATCTTCCTCATTTATGGTGGAAAAAGATGTAAAAAAGGTTTTGAGGGGCAATTGGGTCTACAAGTAATTCTACATAGCATGAAAAAGTGTACCAAACAAGGTATTACTAATACAAAGAGTTAATGCATGCATTTATTTTTCCCAATACACTCTACCAAACGACCCCTTACTTCTGAGAACATTGTCATAACGTAGAGCAGCTCCAATTTCTTCTTTCTTTCTGATTTTTCAGAAGAGCATCTACTAATTTGTTCATTTGCGTTAAAAGTGATCTTTGAAATGGTTGGGGTGGAAGACTCTGTAAGTGCTTGTAAAGTTAAACGAATGTATTTCAGACTCAGAAGCCCAGATTTCCACCCAATAAACCAATATTTTACTTGATTCCATCCTTCAATTCCTCTAGGCTGATCTCTGTTCTATCTAATGTTAAGTTGTTAACTGAACAGCTGTTTCTAAATCCTCATTAAGTACTCCTTGCTTTTTTCAGATAGAATCAGGGGCAGTGCAGAAAAGGTATATTGCAAGAGTAATTGGAGTATTCCCAGATAAGCAGGTATTCATTGTAAAAGCCTGGCTGTTCATCTCGCCATGCATCCCCTTTTGCTGGCATTCCCCCCTTAACTCTCTTTTGGACTCTTTCTTCCTCAAAATGACCCTTTTTTGACTTGTTTTTTCTCCTTGCTTCTTCCCTTAGCAAGTTGTGAATGCTAATGTCAATTACAATGCTCGAGAAGGGAGGAGCACAGTTGAGGTAAGATGTTTCTTTGAAGTGTGTTTATTACTATTGCCTGCTGGCTCTTTCTTGTAAATTTGCACTTTTAGCTTTTGTCTCTTGTTTATAAGATTTAGTTCAACCTATGATATTGGTTGATTCAGCTCATGCATAGAGCATGACTTGCATTTTTGTATTGGAACAACTACAAACATAAAATTTACCAATCTGGAGATAAGCTTCCTTTAGGACTCAAAGCTTTCTTTCCATATGTGGAATTCTTGAACATCACACATACGATGGACTATGGATTTACACTATTTCTTATCCAGTATCTATATCTTAGAATCAAATGGCAATAGATATTCTTAAAAGAGAAGCTATGTTTGTCCCCTCTGCCTCTTTCCCATGCCCCACCTTTCTATTTGGTAGCTACTAATTAGGCAAGCGGACGGAAGGATTTTAGTACCAAAAGTTATAAAGAGAAGATGATCTCTGCTGGTTAGACATCTGATGCTCCATTTTTGTTGATGGAAATCGTGCAACGTTATTAAATTTTCTTGTAGTAGTAACACAACATAATGACTGCGACTTTTCCAGTATCTGAGCTAGTTCTCAGAAAACTTGAAGGATTCGTTTTGCCCCCCTATATTTTCCATCATTAAAATTTATAGTTCCTAGTCTATCACCTAAATGATATGACCGATTATATATATCCACAATATTGGGCATATCACTTAATAACTAAGCAAACTTCAAATAGCAACAAATTACAGAAGCAAAAATAACCTCAGAAGTCAGAACTAAATAACAGTTCATAAAAGCTGAGAAGACAACCATGTGACGTGTACGCTTATTTGGTAGAAACCCACACATCATATTTTGTTTTCTAAAATGTTTTTCTGGTCTCAGTTTTTAACATTCCTTAACTTGTGATAGAAACTGGTGGAAAAGTGATGTGTAAGAATAAGCAAATTAGCCAGGAACTTAGCAGCAGCTCAGTTTCTACTGTTGCATCAGATATGCTGAACCGCCAAAATTTTAGTTGAAAATGTTTTGCCTTTTTCATTGAGTGGGGAGATCATGTTCCAACATCCACATGTGGAGATCAAAATCTCAATGCAGGGCTGGATGTAAATCAGCAATTAATTTTCCTTTTTCTTGTACTTGTTTGCTGAATAATCTTGATTTGCTGTGCAAGTTTTTCAATTATTTGATTGTGCTTTGGGCTCTGGAGAACAGACTTTGTTATGCGGCTTTCTGTTTCTTGTTTGATACTATTATTTGCTAGTGATCTTGGGCAAATCATACTAGTAGGTTGGGGATGGCCAGGGAAATAGTACTGCTCCAGTGAAGGGAAAGGCTGCCTGTACGAAATTTACGAGGATTAGTACTAACGGGAAGCACAGCATTGTTTTGTGTGAACCCGTGACTGGCAGGACACATCAGGTATTTAAAATGTGTTTTTGACAATTTTCTCATATCATTTATGTCCTTTTATGCTCACTATTCGGTCTTCCCTCAATTAATTCAAAAGAGAAACCTTAGTTACCTTCTAAAAACAAAAAAAACAAAAAAGAAAAGAGAAACCTTTCTGCATTTTGTTGAACATCTCTTTGCTCTTTATTTATATATTTTTTTGAGTTGAACAATCTTTTTGCTTGAGTAACACCTTTGATCATCATTCTAGCTCTTAAATTTATCTGTGTTTTTTCATAATCCATAATTAGAGTGTGGTAGATTTCATGTTTTGTCAAATTGCATCTTCAAATGATTTTATCCTTCAAAATAAGGTACCTTTTTCCCTCCATTTTAATGGCCATTTCTATTTAATATTCTCTGGTTGAGGCATTTCTAGTGAATGTGGTTTCTGGAAATTGTCTTCATGTTGGTTCGAGCAGTGGAAATTCTCTCTATAAAGATAATTAGCTTGTTATACCTAACAAAATTTGCTTCGCAACAGATACGCGTGCATCTGCAATATACAGGTCATCCCATAGCCAATGATATGCTCTACCTGTCTGAATTTTCGTCTAGTCGCTCTGCTGAAGGATTGAGCGCTGATAGAGCTGCAGCAAAATCATGTTCTCCTCCAGAGCCCATCTCTCTTGAAAATGGAATTAGTGACATGGCAAATGACTCCAATGAAGATTTCAGCATTGATCCTATGTGTACAAATTGTCCAAATCTTGCTCCAAAAGGGTAAGATTTCAGTATTGCACAATTCTTGACAGGTCCATTCTTGAGTGCACATTCAACCACAGAATTACTGTTCATACAGGTTGAGGGTTGATCTTAAATTTTGGCAAGTGAACCTGCTAGTCCTCTTGACTATATTTGGATATTTTGAAACATAGAAATTTGCTTTGGGGGGGGGGGGGGGGTCACTATTTGGAGGGTACGTTTATGATGAGTTTTTTCTAACCATAAATTACCTTGATGTCTGTCAGCTAAGAGACATCTTCCTTCTTAGCTATATCCAGGATTGCTACTTAAGCCAATTGTTCTACAATGACCGCTCTCTCTTCTGCTATGCCATTTAGACCTATGAGCTCATCCAAAATAATGGACTTCCTTGCTTTCGTATTCCCCGAACAACTAATATCCATCTTTTTATTTGCATTGTAAAAAATTTCAAGTTTTTGGCTAACACAACATCTGGGTTGTTTTCCACTTAAGTGAACAACACCATTGTTGTACCCTTTCCATGAATCCCTCTGCTTCTAGCCTCATGCTCAAAGTTAAGGTAGCCGCTTTTCCTTTCCCTCTGTTAGATTAAGAACAATATTATTTAGTCACAAGCCATCTTATCCTAAACCCAAAGATCAAGCACAAACCACTTATGAGATAGAGAAAGTTGGACACCATTATTTGAGATGACTATAATGCCCACCAAGGTCAGTGTACAACTGTTTGCTAGGGAAAAAGTAGGCGGAAATGTAAAATATCCTATGTTTCAATGGTTCAAGGTTATCTTGGCACCAGAAAATCATCAAAATGCTGACATGCTTACTGGTACTGTATGTAAAATTACTAGTGCATTCTAGCCTATATTTACTGTATATTTTCCAGATTTATTTATTTTGTTTGCTCATCTAAGATCTTGTCTTCTTGTATGATTAGATGATTGGTAAACTGATGACTGATGGGCCATCCCTCGGTTTGGGTTTTTGAGGGCTAGAGTTTGAATTGTGGCTAGACTAGTCTGGTTGTTATTCCAGTTATAAAGTATAACTTGTGAGCTAGCACTTGGTTGTGGAAGCCATTCTCATGTCTGGCTTGCTGCCCCTTGTTATTTCAAAATGCAGGTATGAAGGAAATGAAGAGGGTCTATGGCTGCATTGCGTAAAATATTCAGGCCCTGATTGGATATACGAATGTCCACATCCAGATTGGGCATCTCTTAGTTGATATGCACTTTCAACATTCATTATATGTCTGATTTCAGAACTTCATTATGCTCTTGGTGCTTCATGTCTTGTGCTCCGTTCATTCTTGTGCAGCTGTATCCGCTTTTCTCTGGCGAACTCCTGGAGTTCTGGGAATTTGTTACTGGGGAGGCACCCGAACAGTGTTTTGGTCATTCTGTGACGCATAGTCTACTTTGAATTTGGATTTATGGGAGGAGCTAGCTTTGGATGCCTTTTGAAACTGGTTTATGAACAACTGTTTGCAGCAATTTTGGAACAATTAATGAATGTCGTCTGTTTTGGCAGAGGTGATTTTGTTTCACTTCAATTTATCGGATTAGTGAGAATCTATCCCTAATCCAATAAATTTTTGTTAGATCTAAACAATTTTAACTCAAAAGTGAGAGTAATTATATGAATTGAAACTGCCGCTGCTTGTGGGGAGCTTGTACATGATGTTGGGAGAGGAGTACATGGTGTTTTTTCTGTTCCGAAGATGGTGGTTAAGTTAGTTGTAAATAACTCCTGGAACAAGTTTCTGTTTTATGCAACTCAGTATATTTAACTTAAATGCTTACGTTTGATATTTATATTTGACCCCACAGATGTTATCTTGTCATTTTCAGTCCTCAACTTATGCTATTTTGTCCATATTCAGATGTTTTTAAAAAACAGCTGTAACTATCATTTTCAATCACCAATCAAAAATTCTCTTTAGCTAACCCTAGTTGAAGAATTACCTTGGCTGCAGTTCTTTCTTCTTCATTGTTGCAAATTTTGCCCCTTTTTTTCATCAGTAACAAACACAGGCGCTGTTTTTGGTGGTGAAAGAGGAAATGTTACTTTGAGCCATTCCGGGCCACATCCCTTTAGCAAAGTTCTAATGCTTCTGTAGACTGTAAAGTTTGCATGACATTTTTGAATAGTATTATGCTATAGGGTCATTTGGTTGGATAGATAAAGAGGAGTTAATCTTGAGATTATATTTGAGTGCATTTTAATTTTTGCTTGATTTTAAAGAATGAGATAACTTATTTCAAGATTAAGAATTAGTACTTGAATAAGTTATTCCTTTGAGAGTGGAGGAGTATTTTCAAGATAAATTTTGGGATAAAATATGTATAACAAAAATACTCTTTTTTATACACTACTTTTACATTCATGTATATTAATATAATTTTTAATAGCATTTATAATTTTAATTAATCGTTGTTCTAATGATAATATTTTTTTTAATTAAAATATTATATTTTTATAAGTACAATTTCTATTTATGAATATATTATAAGTTGAATTTATTAGTCTAATACTTATGTTTATTTATATTTTGATTTTTCTTAAAATGTTCACTCAATTACTAAATGACATAGTTTTAATCAAATAGTTTATTACTCACTTAAAATTATGTTTTACTTCCATATTATTTACAATTCCGAAGTAAGGGAATATTTATGTCAACAAGCTTCAGTGAGATGAGGTTGGGTAAATAGGGACTATTGGGGTTTCGTTTGGTGTGAATATAAGTTGTAATGAAATTACTTATATTAATTATTAAGATAAATTATGCTAGAAATAGTTTTTATTGCTTATTTGGTTTGCTATATTCAAAATTATATTCATTATATAATTTCTAAGAATAAGTTATTTGTTTATAAAAATACCCTTCACTTTATTTAATTTGTGTATGCATTTTCATGATTATGCTATGTGTTTTTAAAATTAAAAATTTATTTTATTTAACTTAAAAGTAAAACTTTCATCTTATTTATTCAACCTCATCTCACTGAAGCTTGTTGACATAAATATTCCCTTACTTCGGAATTGTAAATTGTTACCCCCTTCGGTCCCTTTTATACGTCGTCCTTACTATAAATAGATGATCCGGTCCCTTTTATACGTCGTCCTTACTATAAATAGATGATCCTTGATATATGTCATTTCACAAAATCAATGCATA
>JBCEWC010009875.1:0-18252 GCA_038996855.1 Solanum aculeatissimum
TATTCTCAAATAATTCAAGTGAGAAAATAACAAATATGATGATAAAATTATTATTCTCCTAACTAGTTAAAAACCACAATTTTTTTTAATTTTGATCTAATTACATGAAATATATAGATTTTCATAATAATTCAAGGGTATAATTGGAAAGAAGCTTTTTCTAGAGTTTTAAACCAAGCAAAAGATTAGATAGGAAGCAATGTACCAAACACTTGATAAAAAATAATCCCTGTGTTACTAATCCCTGCATTACTAATTCCTGCATTACTAATCCCTGCGTTATTCATTTTTGTACCAAACGACCCCTAAGGAACAAGAAACAGGCGATTTGGGTAGTTTTTCGTGGGTGTTAGGTCACGGTTCTTTGCGCTGCCCGTAGCTCGGGACCAACTTTCCCAACAAATTATACCGAGGGGTATGTAACGAGCTAGACAATAGTTCTAGGTGGCTCACCGAGGTTGGATATGACATGGTAGTATTTTATGTGCCAAGGAACAAGAAACAGGTGATTTGGGCAATTTTTCGTGGGTGTTAGGCCACGGTTCCTGGCGCTGCCCAGGGCTCGGGGCTAAAGTTCCCAAAATATTATACCGAGGGGTCTGTAACGTGCCAGAAAAGAGGATGAAGTGGGCCCTTGGGGTTGGATATGGTCGGGTAGTATTTTATGGACCAAGGAACAAGAAACAGACGATTTGGGCAATTTTTCGTGGGTGTTAGCCCACGATTCCTGGCACTTTCCAGGGCTAACTTTCTCAAAAAATGATACCGAGGGATCTGTAACGATCCAGGCAAGAGGATTAAGTGGCCCCCCGGGGTTGGATATGGCTAGGTAGTATTTTATGGACCAAGGAACAAGAAATAGGCGATTTGGGTAGTTTTTCATGGGTGTTAGCCTACGGTTCCTGGCGCTGCCCGGGGCTCGGGGCCAACTTTTCCAAGAAATTGTACCGAGGGGTCTGTAACAAGCTAGGCAAGAGGCCAGTTGACCCGTCGGGGTTGGATATGGCCTAGAATTATTTTATGGGCCAAGGAACAAGAAACAGGCAATTTGGACCATTTGTTGTGGGTGTTAGCCCATGGTTCCTGGTGCTTCCCTGGGATTGGGGGCCAGCTTTACAAAAAGGTTATACCGAGGGGTCTGTAAGGAGACAGACAATAGGCCTATGTGGCCCGCCAAGGTTTGATATGACCTGGTAGTATTTTACGGGCCAAAGAATAAGAAATAAGCGATTTAGGTAGTTTTTCATGGGTGTTAGCCCATGGTTCATGGCGCTGCCCGAGGCTCGCAGCCAAATTTCTTAAAAAATTATACCGAAGGGTCTAAAACACGCCAGGAAAGAGACCCAGGTGTCCCGCCGTGGTTGGATATGACCTTGTAGTATTTTATAGGCCAAGGAATAAGAAATAAGTGATTTGAACAGTTTTTTGTGGGTGTTAGCCCACGGTTTTCTGTGCTGCGCAGGGCTCGGGGACAACTTTCCCAAAAACTTATACCGAGGGGTCTGTAATGAGCTAGGCAAGAGGCCTAGGTGGCCTGCCGGGGTTGGATATGACCTGGTACTATTTTGTGGGCTAAGGAACAAGAAACAAGTGATTTGGACAATTTTTCATGGGTGTTAGCCCATGGTTTCTGGCGCTGCCCAGGTCTCGGGGCTAACTTTCCATAAATATTATACTGAGGGGTCTGTAACAAGCCAGGCAGGAGGCAAAGGTGGCCCGAGGGTTTGGGTATAGCCTGGTAGTATTTTATGGGCCAAGGAATATGAAACAGGCGATTTGGGTAGTTTTTCATGAGTGTTAGCCGACGATTCCTGGCGTTGCCCAGGGCTCGAGGCCAACTTTCCTAAAAAATTATACCGAGGGATTTTTAACGAGCCAGGCAAGAGGCCCAAGTGGACCGCAGGGGTTGGATATGGCTTGGTAGTATTTTATGGGCTAAGGAACAAGAAAAAGACAATTTTGGTAGTTTTTCGTGGGTGTTAGCCCACACTTCCTGGAGCTGCCCGGAGCTCAGGACCAACATTCCCAAAAATTATATCGAGTGCTCTGTAACGAGCCAGGTAAGAGGCCCAAGTGGTTCACTCTGGTAGTATTTTATAGGCCAAGGAACAAGAAACAGACAATTTGGATAATTTTTCGTGTGTGTTAGCCCACGGTTCCTAGCGATGCCCGGAGCTCGGAGCTATTTTTCCCAAAACAATATATCGAGGGGTCTGTAATGAGATAGGAAAGAGGCCCAGGTGGCCCGCCAGGGGTTGGATATGACCTGGTAGTATTTTATTGGCCAAGGAACAAGAAATATGCGATTTGGACAATTTTTCAAGAGTGTTAGCCCACGATTCTTGGCACTGCCCGGGGCTCGCGGCCAACATTCTTAAAAAATTATACCGAGGGGTCTATAACGAGCCATGTAAAAGGCCAAAGTGGCTTACCGAGGTTGGATATGGCCTGGTAGTATTTTATGGGCCAAGGAACAAGAAACAGGTGATTTGGGAAGTTTTTCATGGGTGTTAGCCCATGGTTTCTGGAACTGCACAAGTCTCGAGGCCAACTTTCCAAAAATATTATACCTAGGGGTCTGTAACGAGCCAGGAAAGAGGAACAAGTGGCCCGTCGTTGTTGGATATTGCCTAGTAATATTTTATGGGCCAAGGAAATAAAACTGGCGATTTGGGCAATTTTTCGTGGGTAATAACCCACGGTTCCTGGCGCTGCCAGAGGCTCGAGGACAACTTTCCCAAAAATATATACCGAGGGATCTGTAATGATCCAGGGAAGAGGCCCAGGTGGCCCGCTGCAGTTGGATATGGCCTGGTAGTATATTTTTGGGCCAAGGAACAAGAAACAGGCGATTTGGAAAGTTTTTCATGGGTGTTAGCCCACGGTTCCTGGCGCTGCCCGGTGCTCGGGGATAACTTTTCCAAAATATTATACCAAGGGGTCTTTAACGAGCTAAGAGAGACGCCCAGGTGGCTCATCGGGGTTGGATATAGCCTAGTAGTATTTTATGGGCCAAGGAACAAGAAACATGCGATTTGGGTAGTTACAAGAAACAGACGATTTGGACAGTTTTTTGTGGGTGTTAGCTCACGGTTCCTGGCGCTGCCCAGGGCTCGTGGCCAACTAGTCCTAGTTACCCCTAAATTCTTTTCACAAGCTTTTAATGCATAGTAAAATTATCCCAAGTTAGTTCTCTTAGGCTTCTATGATTTAATGTTGACAAAGTAATGGTGAAAATTTCTGACATTACAAGTTAAGTGTTGATCCACAATCACCACTGGATTGTCCCCTTTGAAACATGAATTGAGTCACCCATGAACTTTGATTTGTTGCTCAATAAATCAGGCAAAGGAAAAGAAGTAGCCATTCAAATACTTCAATCTGTTACCGAGGGCGAACAATTCTGGATTATATTAACTTCTCTTTTAAGTTAGTTACCTTATCTTTCCTTTTTTGTCATCTCATCTTGAGGTGTAAAGGCAGGATTTGTAGGCCATTTATGCTGACTTTATGTAGAACACACCATACATGCATCATAAATGATTTAATTCTTTTTAGTAAACCAACTTATTTTCTTCTTGACCAACTTTTACATTTGAAAAATCTTAAGAGAAATGGCAAGTATTCTTAAAAGGTAATTTAAGCACAAAAAGTAGTTGTATTTACTATACGAATAATAGGAAACAACAGTGAAGAAGGAAGAGTTTGCCATGTCAAATTCACTCTGGGAATCTTCTTTAGGGGAATCTTCGACTTAGCTCCCAAAGATAATCCACCCGGCCCTTTCTCAACCTATACAAGGAGAGCGGAAGATAACGAAAGGGAGAATTTTCTTTAGGATTCAATGAAGTCTAGTATGTTGCAAGCTAACTTATGCTACCTCAAGAGAGGCCTTATATTTATAGAACTTGAGAGATGATATTTGAAGAAGTTGTTTTCTCTCGCGAACAGATGTGTCGGTTCAATTTAAGCTATCCAAATGTTAGAAACTAACAAAACAATCCCCCAATAATTTGTAATATATCTCAATAAATCATACATACCAGAAAGTATGCATTACAGTAATTCTCTATAAGAGGGATAAGTGCTTTAACAACACAAAGTACCTTGTTATTGCCCATTGAACTTGTTATGATAGAAAGTACACTACTCAAATTTGGGCTTCCATAACTATTTGCTACTCAAATGGTCAAATAGGATGTGATGACTATGTCAAGTCCCAAAAGATGAATCTGACTGCATTAGTTTTACAATAAGTTTATACATTTGTGTTTACAGCTAAGGGTTAAAGCCTAAAAAATTCTAACATCTCCATTGAGGAATGGAGCTAGTTATACGTTTGAAGAGATCTGTACATTCATTAATAAATGGACATATTAGGAAACAAAATGAAAAAAGAATCTTCTTAGGTGCTTGAAGTACTTGAAATTGCCTGCTGTAGATATCTCAGCGTCTTTTGATGATTAAGGAATCCCATAAACCAGAACTCGAAATCGTCCTCTGTAATTACTTGTATATACTTCTGTGATGTCTTTTCCCTATTTTCACTCTCTTTTGCTTTCATTATCTTACTTATTGGGATCGATACCTGCAATTGTGGACTGGTCTATTAGATTATGCATTACGTGGATAGAAAATTGAGAGTTGAATGAAAAATGGAGCAGAGTGGTACCTTATAGTAGATGCTAAGCAACTTTCCTGTTGGAGATAGGAGCTTTATTGATCTCTCACTGCAGAAAGCAATCTTATCAGTAGTGATGAAGAGAAGGCCAGCTATTGGACCAGCTGTAGTTGATAAATAGCATTGAGAAATCTTCAATAGCTTTTCATCATCTTTAACACCAAACTTCTGCTTGAATATCTTCTCCAATCCTCCAACTTGAAGAATTTTTGCTCCAAGGCTCAATTTTCCCTTCACTGTTTCTGTTAGCTTCGGGCTAAGGCTCACTGCACAATAAAATTTTAAACATTAAGGACTTTACAATCAGTACTTTCTGTCATACATGTAAACAGTGCTTGTTGCACAAATATTTGTACATCTTGACTCCCTTTAGCTGTTGTTCTTTAGAGTTGCGCTTGTGTTTGGCCATGATTTCACTTGCAAATACTGATGTCATTATTTGCAAGTTGATGTTTAAGAAGTTTTTCTTGCGGGATGATGGTTTTCATTCACAATACTTCAACTTTTTTTTTTTCCAAATAAACTCATACCGTACACAATTTCAACCTCGAAATTTTAAACAAAATACTGTCCAAGTAATCTTTTAAAGTTTTTCATCATGAATATAAGTGCTCACCATGTTCGCGGATGCCTTGTGCAAGACGGTCCATCCTTTGTCCAAGTTTGTTCATCTTACTAATCACAGATTTTCCTGCATATTCAAGAATATTCAATTTTAGTGATCTCTTCTTCTAGGGTCATAAGTTGGTTATTCTTTGAGGGAAAATACTCACTTTGCTTTATTCTAAGTAAGTGCTTTGAAGTGTCAGATGGAAGATGCTCCTGCCAAGCAGATAGAGACAGTAGTCCTTTTGCCTGTCGTTCAAATGAGCATGCTGCTGAACTCATGGGAACATCCACCTCATTTCCACAGAGTATGTTCTTCATTGTGACTTCTGATTTTGAAGAGAATTGCTATATTGTGAAGGTAACTGAGATATTATTATGTTATGGTTGATGGTTTAAGAACATTCCTTGCAGCACTATATATACACACAGCAGTTTGGGAGAAGTTGATGAATCTTTTAACTACCAACTGTTGCATGAGTCAGCTATGGGTCATCCAAATAGTATATTTCTCAATTGGCTGCAAAGGTTTAGAAAAATGTCTTCTTTTATCTGTCTTTTCAATTACAGTAAACTAATCTCATGCTACCTTATTTTATTACAAAGATTTGTGTGTACATGTGGTATTGTCAACTTTTGAGTTGGCAGATTTGCTTTGTGATGTAACCTGCTTTTAAAAGTTGAGCAAAAGTAAGAGAAAGCTTTTGGTGCTTAGTGAAATTATCTGAAGTTAGTTTTATTAGCCTTGTATGATCAAGATTGACAAGCTAATGACAAGGATTGATGACATTAAAGTTAAGTAGTGGTTGTTGAACATGAATGAGTCATCAATGAAATCAGGCAAAGGGAAAAGAGTAGCCATTCAAATATTTCAACCTGTTACATAGGGCCAACAGTTCTAGATTATATTAACTTCTCCTTTAAGGCAGTTAGCTTATCTTACCTTTTTTTGTCATCTCATCTTGAGGTGTAAAGGCAGGATCTGTAGGCCATTTATGCTGACTTTATGTGGAACACACCTACATGCATGACAAATGATTTAATTTTTTTGAGTTATTTAACATATTTTCTTCTTGATCAACTTTTGCCTTTGAAAATCCATGAGAGAATGTCCAGATTTGTAGAAGGTAATTTAAGCACAAAACGTAATTGTATTTTCTATTAAAAAATAGGAAACAACATTTAAAAAAGAAAGAGTGCCTAGTATATTGCAAACTATATTACACTATCTTTTTCAGAAAAGTCATTCATTTTCATGGGCAGATGTGTGTTCAATTCAAGCCCTCCAAATATTACAAACTTACTCAGCAACCGTTCATCTTGTGAGGTGACGGGTGGAGAAGTATTTGAAATAGAAGAAGGACTTACATATGGTGCCTATTGACCTAGAAAAGGCATCATACGACAAAAGTACCGAGGGAAGTCCTATGTACATGTCGGGAGGCTAAAAGTGTACTAGTGGCTTGCATTAAGGCGATGAAGGACATGTATAATAGATCCAAAAACTCAGGTAACAATAGTGGGAGTAGACTTAGAACTTTCTAGTCCAGATGGTGTTGCACAAGGGATCAACACTTAAACCATTTCTATTTCGGTGATTGATGCGGCACTTTCATGGTGAGGTTCCATGGTGTATGTCACTTGCAAATTACATAGTATTGCTCGATGAGACTCGTGATGGAGTAAACATTTGGTTGGAGGTGTAGAGATAAACTCTGCAGTCTAAGTGGCCCATGTTCAGCAGGAACAAAACTGAATATTTGGAGTGCAATTCCAATGATGCA
Organism: Solanum aculeatissimum; assembly: GCA_038996855.1. Taxonomy (NCBI): domain Eukaryota; kingdom Viridiplantae; phylum Streptophyta; class Magnoliopsida; order Solanales; family Solanaceae; genus Solanum; species Solanum aculeatissimum. The sequence continues at coordinate 7,072 of JBCEWC010009875.1, forward strand.
GCATGAAAGTGAGGTTGGCTATCCCCAAGAAAGAAATTTTCAAGTTTCTTGGATATTTTATCCAAGAAAAGGGAAAGATCGATGATTGTGTCACACATCATATTGGTGCGACGTGGATGATATGAAGATTTACCTTTTGAGTCTTGTTTGATGAAAGGATACCATCAAAACTTAAAGGTATGTTTTGTAGAGTGGTGGTTAGACTGACTTAGTTGTATGGGCAGAGTTTCACCCAGCCAAGAACTCTCACATTCAGAAGATGCAAGTTGCAAAAATGAGGAGGTTGATGTGCGGGAATACTATGAGTGATAAATTAGGAACGAGGATACCAATGACAGGGTGGGAGTGGCCTCAATGGTGGATAAGATGAGTGAGGCAAGACAAAGATGGTTTGGGCATGTGAAAAGGAGATATGTAGATGCGCTAGTGACGAGGTTTGAGAGGTTGGATATAGTGGGTACGAGGAAAATTAAAGGTAGACTAAAGAAGTATTGAGGAGAACTGATCGGACAAGACATAATGCAACTTCAATATCTATAGACATGACCTTAGACAAGAGGATATGAAGGTCGCAAATTAGGGTAGAAGATTAGTAGGTTAGTAGGTATTGGAGTGTTGTTTTGCTTTTCAACGGGATTAGGCTAGCTGGTATTCTGAAGCACCGTGTTGGTCGTAGTATTAGTCTTATTCTTATAGTTTTTTGCTTTTGTTATCTGTTACCATCTATTATTTACTGTGTTTCTATTATCAAATGGGGCTCCCTTTATTGGGAACTTAACATAATATTTTAAATATGCTTCTCGAGGAGCATTAAAATCTGCTATTCAAACATTCACTTAGGAAGTGACGACTATTCCAAGTCCCAAAAGATGAATTAACCTTCTGATTGCATTAGTCTTACTACAAGTCTATACATTTGTACTAACAGACTACAGATCAAAGCCTAAAAATCCCAAAGCCTGCTTTGAGCAATGGAGCTAGTTACATGTTTGAAAAGATCTGTACATCATTTTTGCATCAACATTTTACATCGATGAATGGGCATATAATAAAACAAAATCGAAAAAAAAATGAAGTTATCTCCTCAGCTTCTTGAAGTACTTGACATTGCCTGTTGCAGATATCTCAGTGTCTTTTGCTGATTAAGGAATCCCATAAACCAGAACTCGAAATCGTCCTCTGTAATTACTTGTATATACTTCTGTGATGGCTTTTCCCTATTTTCACTCTCTTTTGCTTTCATTATCTTACTTATTGGGATCGAAACCTGCAATTGTGAAGTGGCCTATTAGATTATGCTTTACATGGATAGAAAATAATGAGTGAAAAGAAAAATGGACCGGAGTGGTACCTTATAACAGATTCTAAGCAACTTTCCAGTTGGAGATAGGAGCTTTATTGATCTCTCACTGCAGAAAGAGATCTTATCAGTAGAGATGAAGAGAAGGCCTGCAATTGGACCAGCTGTAGTTGATAAATAGCATTGAGAAATCTTCAATAGCTTTTCATCATCTTTAACACCAAACTTCTGCTTGAATATCTTCTCCAATCCTCCAACTTGAAGAATTTTTGCTCCAAGGCTCAATTTTCCCTTCACTGTTTCTGTTAGCTTTGGGCTAAGGTTCACTGTACAATTCCAAATACTAAAGTCATTATTTGCAAGTTGAAGTTTTAGCCATCATCAAATGTTGAAAAAATTATTTGAGGAGTATTTGGTGTTCAATCACAAAACTTCAACTGTTTTTTATCACAAGGCGAAATACCCTCTTTCAATTTCTAACTTCAAATACGCTTTCTTTGTAATATATATCAAAGAAAATTATATGAATGCTTACCATGTTCACGAATGCCTTGCGCAAGACAGTCCATCCTTTGTCCCAATTTGTTCATCTTACCAATCACATATTTTCCTGTATATTCAACAATATTCAATCTTAATGATATCTCTTCTTCAAGGGTCTTTAATACTCTATAACTATACAATAACAAGTTGATTCTTCATCAAGAGAAAGGGGAAATACTCACTTTGCTTTATTTTAGGTAAGTTCTTCGGAGTTGTTGCATATGGAACAATATGATCTTCACAAGCAGAGAGGGCCAGTAGCCTTTTTGGCTGCATTTCATTTGAGCATACTGCTGAACTCATCGGAATAGCCGCCAAACTTCCACGGAGTAAGTTCTTCATTGTGATTCTTGTCTTGAGGTGGACTTGCTGTAGTCAGTGAGTAATGCTTAAGTTAGGTTGATGGTTTAAGAACATCCCTTGTAGCATTATATATAGCAGGTTGATGAATCTTTGAACTACTAACTGCTGTATGAGTCAGCTATGGGTCATCAGAAAAAAGCAAAAAACATGATCTTGTGCTTTTTCTATATACTTACTATGTACCAAGAAGAAAAGGTTGTCAGTCTGTTGTTTGAATATTGATATTGTCAAAAATCAAATAACAATGCATGTTTTAAACCCCTATTTTCTTTACTTTGTTTTTCCTTTTGCTTTCTATAAAGTAATCAAAGCATGCATAAGCTGACCTAGATAACTAATATCATCCTATATTTCTCAATTTGCTGCAAAGATTTTGAAACATATCTTCTTTTAGTGGTCTGGTCAATTTCAGTTAACAAAATAAATATTATCATATCTTTCTCAGTTTGCATTGTGGCATAGTGTATGGGGTTGTTTCTCCCTTCCGAATGGGCCCTAAGTGGTGCGAATCAAGATTAGCAGGCTCCAATGAGGGCACCGGATACCAGATGGACAACCTCCCGCCCCCCCAAAAAAAAAATCTTGAAACATGTCTTATTTTAGGGGTCTGGTCAATTAGAGTTAACTACATCTCAAACAACAACATGTCAATCCCACAAGTGGAGTCTGGGGAGGACAAAATATACACAAGATCTTACCACTACCTCATAGAGATAGAGAGGTTGTTTCGAAAGTTATCTACATCTTATTTTATTATCAAGATTTGTTTGCACATGTGGTGTTTTCAACTTTTGAGTCAGCAGATTTGCTTTGTGATGTAACTTACTTTTACAAGTTGAGTAAAAGTAAGAGAAAGCTACCCATTTTGAAGTCATCTTATCAAAACTAGAAAAGTTAGTTTTCTTATTAGTTTTTGTATGATCAAGATTGTCAAGATAATGAATTAAAGTTAAGTGGTGATCCACACTTGGTTGTCCCCTTTGACATATGAGTAATTCATAAACTTTGATTTTGTTGCTTAATAAATAAGGCAAAGGTAAAACAGTAGCCATTTAAATCATCATGAGGTGTAAAGGCAGATCTGTAGGCCATTTTTGTGTGGAATACACCATGCACACATGACACACAATTGATTTAAATTTTTGAGTAAACTAACTTATTTCCTTCATAGTATCAACTTTTGCCTTTGTTTAACAACACTTTGAAAAATCTAGAGGAATACAAGTATCAAAAAATTAAACTTAAAGCACAAAAAAAGAAGAAGTTATATTTGTGGATGCATTTTTTATATGTTTCTCTATCTATAATAGATACTTAAGAAGTTGTTTAGGGAAATTTTTTTTTTAAAAGGAGAAACAATATATATGTCATGCCCTGGGAGGGTACCCTTGACATGACCGGCACTTGGAGACTATTACTGATCCTCAAGCGAACCACTTGACCTGATCACACGTCCATTTAATCAATAGTGGAAGACTCAACAATCATGGAATCACTCAACAGGAATATCAAATCGATAACTTAATAGAATAAGGCCAAAGGCCAATAGATCCATCTAATCCAATCAGAAGACTAGTAAGAAAGAAAATTAGTTAAAAGACAACATCCTAAATCATCAATCACTGTCTAGTCTATAAAGCCTCTATCAATACTGTCTATGTGGTGCCAATGACAAATCCATGGCTACCCCAAATCAAAATAAAGCAAATTTAAATTCTAATATATAGCTAAATGATAATAATGTGAAAATCCTCCGAAAGCTAGGAGGTTTCACCAATCAGCTGAATGCGAATAGATCCTCAATGATGCGCCTATTGATGATTTCTAGTACCTGTCTCTGCATCATAAAATGATGCAAGTCTAAATGGGAGCCCGACAAGAGCCCCAGGTGGCCTGGTGGGGTTAGAGATCGCCTGGTAGGATTTTATGGGCCAAGGAACAGGAAACAACCGATTACGACAGTTTTTCGTGGGTGTTAGCCCATAGTTCCTGGTGCTGCCCGGGGCTCGGGATCAACTTTCCCGAAAAATTATATCGAGTTATCCGTAAAGAGCCCAACAAGAGCCCCAGGTGACCCGACGGAGTTGGAGATCGCCTGGTAGGATTTTATGGATGTTAGCCCACGGTACCTGGCGTTATATTGTATGTCGAAGGTATTACTCTTAGTTTTAATAAAACACATTTGGTTTAGTTTCATAAATTTTTTACTGTGTCTAGTTGTATGACAGTTGCAAGCTAAGAGTAAGAAAAAGAAATTATGAGAATTGCGTAACGGATAGAGTTATCTAGAACATATTGTCGGTGGAAAGTGACTTGAAATAAACTAAAATTGAATTAACATTCAACTATAAATTAAATCCAATACAAAAGGGGACATGAAAAACTCATGAGCTCATCAATACTACGATTGAGACAATTACTACTTACTTAATTGAACCTGTGAAAGCCAGAATAGTCTGTATAGTTGTGAGTATGAGGAGTATGATGGCTGCCACAGTTGAAGCTCCGGCCCAAGGAGTACTGAAGTAATTGTGCATCAAATTCGCTTTCATTTTGTTCCATGTTTTTTCACAATGTTGACATGCTTTGATGCATTCTTCGTTTTAATAGAAGTCGGAATAAACACTGACTCCAGTTCCGATTTTGTTGAAGATGCTAGCCACTTCTTTGTATCTCCTATCCAATTCTCTATGATTCCTTTCCGGCGAAGCAAATTCACATCTTTTTCTGAGTCGATGAGATAATCCATGAAAGTTGCAAAATCACTGAAATATGTAGGTTGTACATCAACTGATTGTTGCTCATAAGCAATGAGATTTCGCAGGAGGGTTTCCATATCATCTTCGACTTGAAAACAAGGGATTGTCATCAACCCATTCTCAAACTTTACACTATCAAATAAATTTGTAGTATCGCCAAATTTGTCTTCTTTAACGAAGCTAACTCCAGCTTCGGAAAGCTCTGTTGCATTTGGCATGACCTTATGATAGGTTATGTCATCTAATTTTGACTTTTTCGTGGGATTCCCATGACATGAAAATATATGTATTACATGAAGTAAATGTTTGATATTTTCTGCGTTATATTCTGTCTCTGTTCAAGATTCAGAGGTCATTTTAGGCAAGTCAACAAAAAAGGTAAACAAATTATTCACCAATATTGCCAATGGTAACTCATCATCTTGCTTTGTCATGAGATGAAGCTTGTTGAGGATGAAGAAAGGAAGTTGGTTTTGTAGTAACATCAAGTCTCGAAATATGTAGCTATCATCTACGTTGATAATTTCTTCTTCTTCTTCTGGATATATTTCACAACACTCTCGATTGAACTCAACCACAAAACAACCATCAAGCAATAACATTTGACAAAATTGACTATTGTTACCAAGATCTTCTATATCTTCGTAACACTTTACTGCTTTCTCTTTCAATTCGTCCAATTCATTAATGCAACTTTCCACATCAAGTCCCTTTTTTCGTTGAAGAAACCTTTGTAGGTACAATAGTTTGTACTTTTCCATTCGACCAAGTTGAGGATTTTTCTTATGGTAAGGACCAATAGAAACCATCTTTGGTGTATAAGCATCTGGATTTGATTTACGTAGCCACACATTTACTTTGAATATGGTACACGATTTAATAGACGAATTGTCCAAATCCTCAAACATTAATTTCATCAAAGGTTTGATTTACAGATTTCTTTATTTGTGACCCTAATGGATCTTGACCATTTGTTTCCTTTATGTCGATTAAATGATCCACATTTCTCCCTTCTTCTATCTGTAATATATAAGAGTCATTGTTTTTTGCAATACAAGGTATGCCAAGCTACATTATATTAAAGTCAAACTACAGTCGAGGGTCAAATTTGAACGTCTATTTATATACTTCGTCTATTATAAAATAACTAATTATAAGACCACTATTAATATTATATTTAAGTGATTTTTTGAATAATATTAAAGTTCAACATATTCACAAGATGAATATTATAAGGATCGATGCATATATTAAGATTCCATGATTCTACGAAACTTGATAAGATTAAAAAGGACCAAGTTCTCCAAATGGTGCATAGGTATCAAACCATGGTAAGTCGACGTGTTAGGATCCTTTTTTTAAAAAAAATATATGAAGAAACATAATTTTGTTGATAAACAATGTGAGCACAAATCTGTTTATCCCTTGATTCTTCTCTCATAAGATTTCTCCGTTATTTGAGGACCGTAGGATGATTTTGACTTGATCTCCATGAAAGAATTTGTGGATCTTTTTGAAGTATTTGATTATCAAGAAGAATTGGATATATTTTGATCTTTTTATGAATATCCCCAAGAGTTTGTGGGATTTCTGAGATTTTGATCTCTTTATGAATACCCAAGAATTTGAGAGATATTCGAGATTTTGATCTCTTTATGAATATCTCATGAATTATGAGATATTCGAGATGGCGTGTACTCAGGTAGATCTAAAATTACATCGAAAAAAGTAAAAAAGTTTTTTGGTATAGTTAAAACAGAGAAACCTCATCTTTTTCAGTTTGAGGAAGCAATGGAATTTGGTCATCTATTGAGGCCATCTCAATGGAGTGTGCTATCCCTTTGATTTCTTCAACTCTAAAACCTACAAAAGACACATTTTTAAAATTTCAATTCATAGATACCATTGTTATTATTATCAATCCAAACCAATTCAAATGCGCGAAAATCATGCGTTTAAAATGCTTAGAGGGAGTATTAGACACTTCTTTAAGAAAATGGATACACTTATATATTATTGTCGTCAAATAGTTATCACAAAATTCTTTATATAAAATTATTTAAAAATTACCTGATTTGGTTGTTCATAAATTCAAAATGGACAAGTTAAAGTGTACTTGAGTTTCTTCTTCAATTCTTCTCTGATCAAACTATTATGAAAGGTGAAGGAAATAAATATAAGAGATGGAGAATATAAAATTCAAGCCTGCCTATATAACTAAGATGAGATAATGTACATTTTGAGAAAAGTATCATATAATAAATAAAACTTTAGTATCATAGAATAAAGCGTACTGACATTACATTTAAGAAAACATATCATAGAATAACACTTTAAGTGTGTGTTGAAGCCACCATTTATTCTAAAATTTGATATCAAGTTAAGTGGAAGAAGAACACTTTTAGGGTGTGTTTGGTATCGCGAAAGATGCTTTCTTTTTTTTCTTTTTTTTGAAAAATAAGTGAGATTCTTTAAAAAATCTTTAATGTTTAATAAATAAGTTAAAAATGTATTCTTGAATTTTTTTTTATATAAAACCTAAACAAGCACTATTGAGGTCGGGTAGGGCCTAGGGATGTGAGGGTGGTGAGGATGAGGACTATGGGGTTGGTTGGTAGTCGGGGGGTGGGGGTGGGGGGGTTGGAGGGTGTATATTAAAAAATTATTAAACATCTAATAAATAGAAATAACTTAGTAAATTATATTTTATATTTTTTTTATAGAACGAGATACTTATTTTGAGACGGAAGGGATACTGCATAGTCTTTTAGAACAACCTTATTTAATTGATTGGGGGTGCAACTTTTGCCGCCAATGTTGTGGGATTAGTGCGGTCATGGTTCAATTGTCGTTTTGTTAAAATCAAAATCAAATCAACGTTCTAAAATAAATTACTCAACCACAAAACACAAAAAGAAATAGCATTTGGCAAAATATAACTATCATTACCAACGACACCAAACCTCTCATTCCGTTGAATAATTCATTTGTGGTGCAGTGGTGGAACTGCTTCATCCTTAACCAAAGTTTTCGAATTTGAGCCCTAGATATGAAAAAATCCTATTGAGAGCATCACTACTAAATAGATCATGCAGTGTGCGATCCAGATTTTGTCTAAATTCCAATGTGAACTCGGAACACTGAATGAAAAATTGAAATAAACAACAGTCTAAATCCTCAAACATTTCATCAATTCTTTCCTCCCTTCTTCTATCTGTAATGAAAAAGAGTCAGAAATTTTAAATTTTTATTAGAAGCACTATGCAATAAAGCAAGCAATTACATATTCTTTTAATACTCATTATTTTATTTAGGAAAAAAAGGCAAATATACCTCTCAATTTTGTAAGTTAGATTATTCTTTTTATTAATTAACCTCACAAATTTTTAAAAAAACAAATTAATTTAAAATTGAATTTTTAATTTCAAAAATATCATGTGACTTTAAAAACTTATCTCACCAATTTTCTTTATCCCTCGAGACTCGACTCAAATTTAAAAAAATCCAAAAGATGTAAAACCATGGTTTGTGAATGTGTTAGGATCATGAGGTAGACGTAAAATCACATGATAGAAAATAATCTTAAAAATCTACAATCTCTTGAAATCTATGCACGTGACAAAAGATTATATACTAATTAATTTCCAAAAGTATAAAACATTTTATAAGTATTACCTCTGTGATTTGTCTGTTTATAAATATTGAAAATGGAGTGGCTGGAGTTTCTTCTTAAGTTCTTCTTTGCTCAACTTTTATGAAAGTGAAGGAATAATATGAGAGATGAAGAATATAAAATTATTTATGAATCCTGCCTATATATTACTAACATGAAAATTAGCACATTTGTATCATAAAATAAATAAAGTTGTGGTTCAAATCATAAAATAAATAAAGCTTTAGTATCATAGAATAAAGTATATTGGCATTACGTTTAAGAAAACATGTCATAGAATAACACTTTAAGTGTGGGTTGAAGCCACCCCCCTTTATTCTAAAATTTGATATCAAGTTTTGTTGAAGAAGAACCGATTTTAGGGTTTTCTGGTAGTACTACACGAAATAAGATTTTTTTTTTTGAAAAATAAGTGAGGTAGCGATAAACCTGTCATTGACACTATTGAAAAGTTTGATAGAGGTTTCATAGACTAGAGGTGATTGTTTTGATTGGATATGGATTTGGGCTAGTTTATTTTACACTAGTCTGATTGATTTGTTTTGACTATATCTAAATAAGATTGTCCACCTTGTTATCTTTAATTTCTTAAGTCTTCCGCTATATACTTAGTCATGATTGAATGAATATGATGAGGCCAAGTGGTTCACTTGGGGACTAGCAATAGTCTTTGAGTGTCGGCCACGTCTAGAATATCCTCTTGGGGCGTGACAAATTTAATATCAGAGCAAAGAATTCAAGAGTCCTAGGTAGTCTATGAAGTCGTGTCTAGTAGAGTCTGATTTATGGGTGTGTTGTGCACCACACTTTATAAGCAGGAAGCTATTGGACATTAGGAACTGTTAAAAAAAATTCACATTCAGATTCAAGCTATAGAGTTAAACTTTGTGAAAGCTCTCTTCTAATTCGTACATTACGCATTTACAAATCATGCCTCCTAAGTGTACCCCTACCCAAAGAGATGCCCCAGTCTCCAACTTTGAGAATCCTCCACCAGAAGTTCCTACTCTGATCCGATAGGGGCGAGAGGACGGGGTCGACCTGCTAGAGCCACTGAGGCTCCTCAGATACCTACTACTTAGCCAACTCCCACTTTAGAGGTAGAATTCAGGGGAGCCATTACTATGCTTACCCATCTAGTGGCCTCCCAGAATGGTATTCAGAGTTCTTAGGCTCCTAGCTCTAGCTCCCAAGAGTCCACTGCTGCAACCAGACTTAGGGATTTCTTGAGAATGAACCCACCAGTCTTTATAGGGTCTAAGGTTGAGGAAGACCCTCAGAACTTCATTGATGAGATGTGGAATGTTCTGAAAGCTATGAATGTGACTGATATTGAGAGGGTTGAACTTGCCTCCTATCAGCTTAAGTAGTAAAGTGTTACGAAGATATAGAAGATCTTGGTAATGATAGTCAATTTTGTCAAATGTTATTGCTTGATGGTTGTTTTGTGGTTGAGTTTATTCGAGAGTGTTGTGAAATATATCCCGAAGAAGAAGAAGAAATTATCAACGTAGATGACAGTTACATATTTTGAGACTTGATGTTACTAGAAAACCAACTTCCATTCTTCGTCCTCAATAAGCTTCATCTCATGACAAAGTAAGATGATGAATTACCGTTGGCAATATTGGTGAATAACTCGTTTACCTTTTTGGTTGACTTGCCAAAAATGACCCCTGAATCCTTTATAGAGACAAAATTTTGTAATGCAGGAAATATCAAACATTTACTTCGTACATATTTTCATGTCAAGGGAATCCCAAAAGTCAAAATTAGATGACATAACGTATCATAAGGTCATGTCAAATGCAACAGAGCTTTCCAAAGTTGGAGTTAGCTTCGTTAAAGAAGACAAATTTGGGGATAACACAAATTTATTTGATAGTGTAAAGTTCGAGAATGGATTGATCAAAATCCCTTGTTTTCTAATCGAAGATGATACAGACATCCTCCTGCAAAATCTCATTGCTTATGAGTAACAATCGGTTGATGTACAACCTAAATATTTTAGTGATTTTGCAATGTTCATGGATTATTTTATTGACTCAGACAAAAATGTGAATTTGCTTCGCCAGAAAGGAATCATGGAGAATTGGATAGGAGATGACAAAGAAGTGGCTAGTATCTTCAACAAAACCGGAACTGGAGTCAGCGTTTATTCCGACTTCTATTACAACGAAGAATGCATAAAAGCATGTCAACATTGTGAAAAACCATGGAACAGAATGAAGGTGAAACAAGCGCTCCACAGCTAACTTGTAATTATGCATATTAAGTATTAATATAATATTTTCTAGTTTACCAAAAATAAAATAAAAATGGGTTCAATCGATCTCAATACATTCGACATGAAATATAGTTATATACTTCCTTCATCCCTTATTAGTTGATCATCTTTCTAAAAATAGTTGTCTCATATTAATTGTCTATCTTACTAAATCAATAAAACATTAATAATTTTTTTTCATGTTATCTTTGCAATTAATTCGTTTTTAAAGTATTACATTTGTTTGTAAAATTCTCAAGAAGTTTTTAAGGGATGA
>JBCEWC010009876.1:0-18251 GCA_038996855.1 Solanum aculeatissimum
CACTTTTAAATCATTCCTTAGTCATTTACATTCACTTCATTTTTATTCTAACACTTAGTTCCTAACATTCAAGTCTTAAAACATTATGCAAGCCTAACTTTGAAGATTCAAGCTAATGTCTCAAGTGTACTATCAAGTTCAAGTATATCTCATATCAATCTCTCTAATTCAAGAAAGGTAAGTGTGGTTTCATTCATGATTTCGTTTCAATCATGAAGCCCTTCTTCTATTCTTCAATTTTCATGAACTTTAAATAATTTTCAAGGTTGATTTTCATGATTTCATTTTGAATTGCTAAAATTATATTATGGGTCATTCTCAAATGATAATGTATGCATGAATTACTTCTCATATTAATGGTTTTATGAATTTTCATGATATTTGAGCTTCCATGTCCCTTTAAGCTAAAATTCTATCCATGGGTAGTATCAATTATGATCTGAATGTTGATATCTTCATGGTTTATGAATGATTATATATTAATTACATATTTTAAGTATGAATTTCAAGTACCCATGCTACTCCCTCATTCTTCATGTCATATGCATGCATAAACATCATTTTTCATGAAGTTTTACTATAGATTTGACTTTTAATTATGGATATGATTATGAATTCTATATAAATATTGTAACGACCCTCAATTTAGGAGCCTAAGAATGCAAAAACAATTGGGTAGAAAATAACCTTGGGTCAGTTTATGAGGCCCATGTACGACCATTAGGTGGATTTATGGCCCGTAGGTTGGTCCCTTAACATGACTTTAGGAAAGGAAAAAAGTTTTCAAGTAAGGAGTAACTCAGGTACCTAATGATGGCCCGTATTAAGAGTGACGGTCTATAGAAAAGGTCATAGATGAGAGCATCATACATGAAGAAAGTTTGAAGTTACTCGAAAGTGACCAACGATTAACAACATGGTCCATAGAAATTTATACGGCCCAAAGTTTCCCTTTGTAGATGAGGCCAGAAAAAATGGAAAATTGACTAAGTGTGGAAGGACTCTACTAGTCCAACCATTACTCGTAAGTTGGTATATGGCCTGTAAAAGATAATTTTATGGTTTGGGTCACAAAAATAGTTTTTGAAGTTGGGAAAAAGTTAAAAGGACAGACAGTACTACAGTCTGTGGTTTAAACCACGACCCATAATCAGGGTTTCGTAGGTTAATTTTGGTAGTTTTAATGAAGGACAGTTTGGTCATTTATGCAATTCATATTCCTATACTATGTCATTTTTGGGATTCAAAGGGGCCTAAACCAGTCCTTAAAGCCCTAGAATCCTTAGTCATTCTCCCATTCTTCCACTCTCAAATTTCCCTAAGGTAAAACCTCTCAAGAAAGGTCGAGGTAAGGCTAGGGTTTTCAAGTTCTTCCCAAGGGTTCAAGCTTTTCTTCTTGGAGACTAATTGAGGTATGTGAGTTTGATTTGTGGGTATACTTTCACCCGCATAGTCCTTCATAATGTATTTAACCTTTCTTTTAAGTTCCTTCAAGTTAATATGCATGCTTATGATGATTTCATGATGTTCAACATTATTACATGATCTTCATGATATCCTAAGATATTTTTCTAAGTATTTACATGAATTTAATTTATTAATGATGAGTTTTGCTAATGATGAAGTGTGGGCTATTTCTACATGTTTTAAAAGGCATATTCTCATGATTTATACATGGTTTTGTGATTTATGATTGTTCCAATTTAAAATCTTATCCCACCTAGTTTCAAAGTCAAGTTTTCATGGTTTATGATGAGGGGTAGGACATTAAAGCTAAATTTTAAAGTTATGATTTTTCAAAGATATAAGCATGTTGATAATTTCCCTAAATATGTTGAAGAAGGTCCCCAAGATGAAAGGACAATACTCACTTGGTGGTTTCTAAGTTTGAGCTACTCTTATGATTTGCTACTTATGATTCTATGTATCATAATTTGACTAAGTTATGTTTTAAATATTTTGTGGAATGACTTAGCACTGAATGTGACATCAATGTGGGATTCGGTTAGGGAACTTTAGTAGCAACCCTTTATCTCATTAACTATGTGTCACTATAGAAGCCCTTGTAGGCTAGGCTAGTGGATTCACGTAGGCCGTTTATGTTATATAAAGATGCATGTGAACTATTAGATTTCTACTCAGCAAGTGGTCTCCCCATGCCAACATAAGGGGTTGTGTTAGATTCCATGTAGTAGCTCACATGGTCTTATATGTCAATTAAGTTCTCCTCCCACAAGTGTATGATTCTATGATATGATTCCATTACATGTGGTCCTTTGTGCATTGATCCTCATTTATATTGAGTGATATCCCTTGTTCATGCTTTAAGCTTATATTAAGTATTTTTACTACCTTGCATGTATATGTTTTACTTATAAGTGATGGCATTACAATTTCATGTTTGCATTGCATCTCACATACTTAGTACATTCCAAAAGTACTAAAGTATATTTTTCCTACATGATTTAACCATGTAGGGACAAGTACTCCTCCATCAGCTTGTGGCTAGTTTTACAGCGTTCAAGACTAGTACTTTTGTTGTGGTGAGCACTTAGATTGGGACTCTACCATTTTCTATTCTAGTTTGTATTTTCTTTTGATAAGATGTATATATTGCCCTTTTGAGGCTTTTAAATTCTATGTTGTTTAATTATGGAGTCTTTTCTATTGATGAAAACTAACTGATACCGATTCCATCCATCTATGTATTAGTTGGTATGCCTTATGGACAAAATAAACTGGTCATACATGTTCTCTAATATTGCTTCAATGTCATAAAATGCCCATAGATCCTTCCTCGTCTTTAATTCTGCATTTATTTATGTTATATGCCTATGATTGCTTAAGATATTTAAGATGGCTTTGATGGGATGCCTTCGGGTATCTCATTCACCTTGTGATGACTAGACCCTTAGGTCAGGTTGTTACAAACTTCATATCAGAGCCTGAGGTTTTAAAAATTTCCTCGGATGTCCATGCATACTCTGTTGAGTAGAGTCTCATTTAAGGTTGTGAAGCACGACACTATCTTGAGTGAGAGGCTATAAGACAGTTTAGTAAAGTCTTCTCTTCTTTCTTATTTATGTCATGCTTTTAGAGTTGACTAAGGTTTTCCTATCATTAAGGATGACCTCTTGGATTGTTTTTAGATCATGCTGCCAAGAAAAGCTCCACACCAAAGAGGCACTCTGTGCAACAAGTCCCTCCGCTTCAACAAGATGACGAAGTATCTCATGCAGAATTCTGAGCCGCCTTCACTATGTTGGCCCAAGCATTAGCCAACCAAGCTAATCGAGAGATTGTCGTTCCTCCCTAAGTATCTACTCCATCCAGTAGAGTGAGAGACTTCATATGGATGAACCCTCCTAAGTTTCATGGTTCTAACATAGAAGAGGACCTGTTGACTTTATTGAGGAAGCTTACCGAGTAATAGCAGTCATGGGTATCCCTTTGGAGGAAAAATCCAAGTTCATGGCCTACAAACTCAAATGGGTAGCCAAAATAGGGTACGAGCAATGGGTAGATGAGAGGGACCAAGAAGTGGGTCCCATTGGATAGGAAGAGTTCAAGTGTGCCTACTTGGATCTGTTATTTTTTATTGAGCTAAAATAGGCCAAGCTCTTAAGATTTTATAAACCTCAAGCAAGGGTCCATGAGTGTGAGGGAGTATTCCCTCAAATTCAACAAGATTTCAAAGTATGCTCCTTTCATAGTTATGGATCCAAGGATCTGTATGAGCAAGTTTATCTCCAGCGTATTTGACTTTGTGTCCAAAGAATGTAAGATGGCCATGCAAGTGAAGGAGATGGATATCTCCCAATTGATGACCTATGCAGAGCAAATTGTAATGACCCAAAATTTTTCAAACTTCGTAATGGTTGGTCAAGAAGTGTTTAACTATTCATGGTTGAATTTTGGTAGTCATGGGTTGTATTTAAGTGGCCAGATTCAAAGGAATTATTTTGGTGGAAGGTTGTAAGGCCGATTAGGTAGCATGGACTTTAAAAATCCATATCTTTGGATATGAGATAAACTGTGTGGTCTATTAAATATCAAATCGAAGCTCTTTGAGTTATCTTTGCAATGCAACTAGTTTCACTCGATTCGGAGTTCAGATGTGGAAGTTTGGCCTTTGCAAAGAGACTGCATGTATTCGGAAGTATGCTAGAAAAAGAATTCGGAATGGGGTCGAAGTGAGGAACCACAGACCATTTGGTGGTTCACAGTCCGTGGTTTGTCCCATGGGTTGTTCTAGTGAACTTACTTGGAGTTTGGACCAAGCCCCAGACCAAGTGGAACTCCACGGACCACTTCACATTCTGTGTGAGCCTTGACGTTCCGTGAAGGGTTCCGTGAAGTATTCCAGTGGGCTTGTTAAGGCTCGGGGCTGGACTCTGGACCAAGTGATGCTCCATGGACTAGTACATGGTCTGTGTGCAGCTACACGGTCCATGAAACCCCCCGTGAGTTGATTCAGAAAGTCCCCTAAGATTTCAAGCCAAAGTTGAGACCAATTGTGGTCTCACGGACAGGTTCACGGTCCGGGAACCTGTACACGGACCCTGGGTGGCCATCCGTGAGGCCCCGTTTTTGTGATCCTATACGTTTCATTAATGGTTAATTCATAGTTTGGTTTAATCCCATGCCCCTTTTAGCCTTTCTAAAGTCTCCTAAAAATCCCAAATCAAACACTAATCCCCTTTAATTCATCCTAACACTTTTCAAACCTCACCAAAATTCTCTCAATCCTCTTGACCTCCATTGATGAAAGCTTGAAGAAATTTGGGGAAAATCATCCTTCTTGAAAAATCAACCAATTCTCTTGGATAATCTCAAGGTATGTGGGATTGATTTTTGGATTCCCTTTCATCCATGAAGTCCCAAGAATCCTTTTCTCTGAATTATGAATTTAAGCTTCCTTTAATTATGGGTTCTTTAAATTTTGATATATTTAATTGAATTGAGTTGTGGGCTGTATAAATTAGGTGATTTAAAGTTGATTTAAGCTTTGATTCTATAAAATTTCATTTGAATTGATGAAGGTCAAATTATGTATGTCCCCTTACTCACTATGCATGGGTAGTGTTTAAATGATGATTTAAATGTTGGTTTAACTTGAATCCCTTATGGAATACTCTTGATTTGAATTTAAAGTATGAATTCTAGTACCCATGCTATTCTCATTGTCACTCATGGAATTTGCATGCATGATCATGGATTTATGAAGCTTTTGATATGGGCTAAGTCCCAAATATGTTTATGACTACGATTTTGAGCAAGTATGGGTTATGACAAGAATGTGATCACATAATGTCTATGATATGGATCTTTGAGCAACTATGGGTGTTTACACCATCATGTTTGACAAGTATGGAGCTACACGTATGCACGAAAGTATGATCATGAAATGTATTTGACTCTTGTTAAGTATGCATGAAGGTGATGAAAGTGGATTTGGCTTTTAAGCTCAATTATGCATGGTTTGATGTGCAAGTGTCAAGTTTCCATTTTAAAAGCATGTATATGTATATGAATTCTTGTAGGATAAGGACTTAGCACCGAGGGATTGGAGTCGGGGTGGGCTATCTCCACAGGGTTCATACTCCTTTCCGTCAAACTATGTGCCAACATAGGTTGCTACCGAAATGGGTGTTTTTCCCGTAAGGAATACCTTGATATGATATGATATGATATGATATGACATGACATGATATGACATGTCATGACATAACATGACATGACATGACATGACATGACATGATATGATATGATATGACATGATATGATATGTTATGGAAATCTTTCCGAAATGATCGGATCATAAGGAAGGTGGCCATCACACCGAAATGACCGGGTCGTAAGGTGTGGTATAGGTTACCTTTGTCAAGTAACCTTCTCCGATCCAATGAAAGGTCGCATTGGGCGAATTCATGATGTAGTTCACATGGTTTTGAGAAGTCATTTATGGTTACATCCCCTCTATACTATAAGCATTATGGCACTTCATGCATCATGGTTATCATGGCATAATGATATACTATTCTTCCCTATATTCTCCTCTTTCTATGTATGTGCCCTTGTCATCTAGGTTGTTTATAGGTTCATGTGTATATGCATTTGTATGCCCGCATACTTAGTGCTTTATTGTGCTAATCTATGCTCTTTATCTACATATTCTAACCATGTAAGGATCGGTGATGACCTCCATCTTCCGTTAGACGATGAGTGATAATCCTTGAAGCTACTTGCTTGTGGTGAGCCCTTTTGTTCAAGGGCAATAACTACTTTCTAACTTCCTTGTATTGTTTGATTTTCCTTACTTTATGACTTGAGGGTGAGCCCCGATTATGTCGAGGCCCCGATCTATCTTATGTGGAGGCTATGTTGGACATGTTAAATTCTTGCACATTATATTATATTTTGTTGAAATATTATGGCTATTGAGATTTGATTTTGGGAATGATGTTCCAATTATGCTTATGATTATGTATTTGGCTTGTAAATGTTGGGAATGTGCTTATGTGGAAAGTCCCCTAACCCGATATGCCCCCATAGCTTGAGTCCTACTTACCTGCCCCTTAGAAATACTTGCTATGTGCAATGTGATTCCTGCTCATCCCATTCCCGGTAACATCCCCATAGCTTGAGTCCAAAGCCCCATTTTCCCTAGAATTATATGTTATGTCTTTACTTTCCGTGCTTCCGAACCGATGAAATGAGTAATGATGCTATGATGGCTTGATCGAGGACTTTCGGGTTCTCCTTCGCCATGTCACATCTAGACCCCATATCCGGGTCGTGACAGATGCACATCCGCTGATCACCTTAGATCGATACCCATGAAGGCCTCACATGGACCATGTATTTCTCGAAAAAGACCTCAGTCACCGAAAAAGACCTTGACAATCAGAACCCATCGAAAGAGATTTTAATCGCTGAAAGAGACCTCAGCAAATAACACCAGCCGATAAAAACATTGGCTCCAAATCCTAATAACTCACTCATATCACTTTTCACAATCCAATATAGATAAGCATATTTATTAAGAATGAGTGAGTAAGAATTGAAATCCATGATGCAAAATCATATAAATCATTATTCACAACAATATTCATAAATAAATGATTCACAATACTTCCTCTGTCCCAATTTATTTGTCATGTTAAGGTTTGACACAATCCTTAAGAAAAAATTAATTAGGAGTGTTGTTTGACTAATATACCCCTTATAAATAATTAAACTTTTATTTATATATGTGTCTCTTAATTCTAGAGTAATTAATGCTAAGGGGAAAGTTGGAAAAATAATTAATTCTCTCTTGATTATCCAAGTTAACAATTATTTTGGGATAACTATATTTAGTATACATGAAAAATAAATTGGGACGGAGGGATTACTTAGGCGAATTCCCATATCCAAATTTCACATTCTTATTTCAAATCATATAGTTGTATTGTTATCCATATCAATAATTGATTCATTTCATAAAGTATACACCCAAAATCAACTCCCTATTACACCCCAACACACATAAAACAATATAAGGTTCAACA
Organism: Solanum aculeatissimum; assembly: GCA_038996855.1. Classification (NCBI taxonomy): domain Eukaryota; kingdom Viridiplantae; phylum Streptophyta; class Magnoliopsida; order Solanales; family Solanaceae; genus Solanum; species Solanum aculeatissimum. Next base: position 7,554 of record JBCEWC010009876.1, read on the forward strand.
CTCTTAACTATGATTTAGAAATTCACTTGCCTTAGCCAAAAATCGTGATCACTCTAATGACGAAGCTTTTCCCTGTCAAATATACTCCAAAGAATCACAATCTAGTCAAATAATGATTCACAACAAAATTTTAAAATTAAAGACACCAAAATCATAAATTTGGGGGAAAATGTGTAAAACGACTCAAAAATTCAATTTTAGGAAACAAGGCTGAATATGAAAGTGTTATATGAAAATGTTCCTCAAGGTATTAGGAGTCCATTAGCGAAAGTAGTTTAAAAAAAAAGTTAAAATCACTCCACAATCATCACTTTTATCAAAAATTTGAATTTATGAAAAATCTCAAATTCCCTAATTGAAAACACTAAAGTTTATTGCTAAAATCAAGAAACAAATCAATGGATAATGAAGATATAAGTTAAAAATAGTTTACCAAATTGTTGTCCCACAAAAATCCCTTGAAAATTGTCTAGTCCAAGCTTGAAAATGTTGAAAATGATGAAAAATGGCTAAGTCCCGATTTTTAGAAAAAGACATTGTTTAGGGGTCATTTGTTCTCCCAATTCCAAAGCTTAAGCCCTAGAATGCGGAGTCAATGGTCAATGACCTCCGTGAATGTAGCCAGGACCTTCACAAATGTAGAGGCCAATGGTGTGACCATCCGCAATCGTGGCCATAGACCCATAAATGCAGTTCACACGACGATTGACCCTTGTGAATGCAGGAGTGGGGTTTGCAAATGCAAAGAAGAATCCTAACATCTGATATCAATAACTTCCAAAATAAATAAATTCATGAAATGGACCTTCAGAATTCGTTGGAAATTCTATACACACAAATCATATATGTTACCCTGCTAAAATTGATGTTCCAAACTCAATAGAATCATCAAAAGTCAAATCCAAGGTCTTCTTGATCCAGAACCCGATAAGTTACAATTAAACTAACTTAAGACACTAAAAATACTGAAATACACGCAGGCCACCAAATAAGTATACCAAAGCTCATTCTAAAGCTAAAATTACCTCCCTAATCCAACGAAACCATAAAAATCATATTCAGACACAAAAAATTCAAACGTTAACCAAAATCAAATCTTTATCAAACTTTAACTCAATATTTAACTTCAAACCTCAAATTCATATCTCAATCCAAATCTAATTCTGACAACTTTTATAGATCCATTTTCATATTTTAGAACTGATGGAATCAACAAAATTCCATTTTGACTCTCAAAACTCCAAATGACTCCAAATTTTAAAATTAAGCAACTTAAGCGTTTAAAAACTCAACTCTTTAGAAAAATCCCATTTTTAATAGAATTTTCAAAAACCAACTCTCACAATTAATCAATTAGAACTAGGGGAAAGTATTGAAAATATCATACTCATCTCGAATATAAAGTAAAGAAAATACCTAAAGTCTTAGTGTGATAAAGAGAATGGGCCACATGTCAGACTAGGTTTCCCAAGTCACCTCTTCCACAGGTCGGTGACTCCACTAAACCTTCACTAATGCTCTCTCCTTGGTCCTCATATTTTGAACCTGCCTTTCTAGAATGGCCACAGGATTCTTCTCATAGATCAAATCTAGACTCAATTCCAAAGTCAATCACGCATGCCCAGAACATATCCTTTAACACCTAAATAGTTCTCTTAGACTGTCTGTCGATCTGAGGGTGAAATTCTGTACTTATGTCCAACGAGATACCTAACTCATGTTGTAGGATCTTCCAAAGAAAGGTGAACAATGTACCTCGATCAGATACAATAGAGATAGGCACCATATGAAGCCTAACTATCTGAGTGATATAAAGATGAGCCAACTCATCTTCCATATACTTAACTTTGACCAAAATGAAGTGGGCAAAATTAGTCATACGATCCATAATAACTCAAATGAAGTCATAACCACCCATGATAGTAAGAAAACACACCATGAAATCTATAATCATCTGGTCCCACTTTTTGTAGGAACGAGTATCCTATTAAACTTACTACTAGGCCTCTAATGCTCAAACTTCACGTACTGACATATCAAACACTTAGATATAAAATCAGAGCTATCCCTCTTCATGCCACACCACCAGTAATGTTGACTCAAGTCATCATACATCTTCTCTGCCCCCTGAATAGATAGAATATAAAGTACAATGAGCCTTCTCAACAATCAATTGAATCAAGTCACCCATATCGGGCTCACAAATCTGGCCCTCAATTCTCAAAACACTCACAGAATCAAGCATGACTTTCTTAGACTCACCTCTAGCCACCTTTTTGCTAATGAAAATACAACTTCTCATCCTCAAACTACCACCATGGATCTAATCCATGAAAAAATAATGGGCCTCTATGAAAGCAAGCATGCTGCCTTCATCAGAAAGCTATAGTCTCACTAACCCATTGGTTAATCTCTACATATCTATAGCCAAGGGTCTCTCCTCAACTCAAAAAGACTCCCTATACTAGAAGCCTTTCTACTCAATGCATCAGTCATCATATTTGTTATAACGACTCGAGCCTAGAGCCTAGTATCACATGACAAATGAGACACCCGTAGGCACCTCACACAAGTTAGCTTAGCATGTCAAGCATTCATAGGCATAAACTCATACATTTGCAGAGTAAACGGGTTAGGAACTAAGGGACATCGTTAAAAATAAAAGCAACATATTTAAACAAACATAATATCAATAAATGTACCATCTAAAACACAGATAAATGGGAACCAGTAATCGGTTTCCTTCAAATAGAATAGATTCCAAATTTGAACATAGAAAGTAAAAGCCTCCGATTTAAAAACCACAATTACATCATGTCCCAAAATACATAGCAAGAAATGAAAATAGGTTGAATCCCAAACTAAGGACTCACCATAATAAAACTAGTCTTAGAGCATCAGAAGAACTAGTTGATGTCCCCCAAACTATACGTCCAATCAGAGGATTAGCGGTCATTGTCAAAATATATAATCTAACCGAGGTTAGGGTTGATCCCACAGGGAATATGGTTAGACCTGGAGTAATTACAAGCAATTTGAGTTAAATTAACCTAGTTATATCCCGAAAAGGGGGTATTTTATAATTGGAGTAAATAAATCTAAAATAGAAGCAAGTGTTGTAAAATCAGTGAGAGAAGTAATTAGGGTATTATGTTCCCCATGAATTCCTAACTTAATATCACCGGATAATCATAATCCTTTCCAATGTGTATCACACAAAATGGTAAGTTAAGTTTACCAAACCTTTTGATCCAGGCGAGAGGTAATTTTCACTACATGATTTGATCCATCCTTACATCGTGACATTACTAACCCCTACCTTTTGTTCCAATACAACTTTCCCTTGATCTAGTTTGTTTGATTAAACGAGAGGGATCACATTGAATCCATCTAACTACCACTTTTCCCATTCCTTACCACCTTGATCTAGTCAATAAGAATTATGGCAAGTTGTAACGTTTTCAACTATTAAAAAGCACTCACATCGAAGGGCATAATTAATACATGCATGCACACTTTCCAAGAATTATAGATTATCTGATTTTACCTCGGTAGTTCTTCATGGTTCACGTAACCCTGGTTGTGGACTTAGTTATGCATGATTATTGTAGATGAAAAAATCATATTAAAGAGTAGCATAATTAACCACTTACAATGATGGATTTAATAACAAAAAATCCAAAATTCTCAAGAAATCACAATATAAAAATCACAAACTATGAGTTCTCAAAGTGTTTCTCTCTGCTCTCATGGATGATTTAAATGTTTATATTCATTATCCATGTTATTCATTCATCATTCATTGCATTTGCATTCATGAGCATGGATTTTATGAAGCTTTTGATGTGGGCTAAGTCCCAAAGATGTTTATGACTATGTTTTCAAGAAAAGAATGGGTTTGACTAAGTTGTGATCACACTATGTCTATGATATGGATTTTTGATAAAATTATGGGTGTTTACACCATATGAGAATGTTTAAAGGTACATATGATTGGGACTAGAGTCGGTGTGGACTATCTCCAAGGGTCCATACTCTTTTCCCATACCTATGCAAGAATGGAACTATTCTTATGCATGAAAGTATGACATGAAAAATGATTTGACTTTTTAGTCACTTATGCATGATATTATGACATGAAGATTGTTTTGACTTTTTAGTCACGTATGATGAAAGTAAAGAAAGTGATTTTGGCTTTTAAGCCCAATTATGCATGGTTATGGTCTCACGTTACTTGTCCTCTTTTCAAGCATGTATATATATGTGTTTTCTTGTGGGATGATGGCTTAGCACCGAGGGATTAGAATTGGTGTGGACTATCTCCAAGGGTCCATACTTCTTTCTTCCAAACTATGTGCCAAATATAGGTTCATGTTTATGCCTCTTATGAGATGATGATGATGATGTTATTGAAAGATCTACCTATGGCAATTAGGTCACCTCTTTATCCATTGTGGGTTAGACGATGGAGTTCCAAGTTACAACTCATTTGGTCTTATGTCGGTTGAGGTCATATCCTCTTTATGTTTATATGATTAAGCATTCATGCATCACGAATTTTATGGCATATTGGTATACTATCCTTTCTTATAACCTTCTTTCTATATATGAGCCTTTATTATCTAGTATCGGTCTATAGGTTGATCATGTTCATATGAATTGCATGCCCGCATACTTAGTGCATTATATGTACTAACGCATACTCTTTATCTACATGGTCTAACCATATAGGGACCAAAGACGATGTCTATCTACCTCTTGATGGTTGATTCCGATATTTGAGTATCATTAGTGGTGTGTCCTATGTTCCAAGGATAACATCCACCCTCTATCTACCTTTATGTATGTTGTTTACTTCTTTACATTGAGGGTGAGCCCAGTACATGTCTTGGCCCCTGCCCTATTCTACACTAGAGGCATTGTTGGACATTAAAAGGACTCCCGTACGATTATGTTATGTGATTACTTGAGATGATTTGTCTATGTAATATGTATGGAAAAGATGGTTATGCTTATGCTATTATGATATGTTTAATGAGAATGTACTTATGTGAAAAGTCCCAAGTCCCTTCTTGTCCCCATAGTGTGAGTCATACTTACCCGCCCCTTAGAACGTACTTGTTATGTGCTATGTGATTCATGCAACTCCTTTTCCCCATGACATCCCCATATGTTTAGTCCAAAGCCTCGTAATCCCTTATAATTATTTGTTTCCTTATAAATTATGTGCTTCCGAACCAATGATGTGTAAATTGATGCTAAGATGGCTTGTTTGAGAACTCTCAGGTTCTTATTTGCCATGTCACATCTAGGCCCTACTCCCAGGTCATGACAGCTAGGGAAATATCTTAGCCCCTCCTCCTAGTCTATAATTTAGAGGTTTGTTAGACATGATGTATTACTCTTTGGTTTGTACCTCTAATGACTTTTATGCTTCAGTTTATGACTATATTTAGCTTCTACTTATGTATCTTTATTATTTACCTTGAATGCTTATGATATGCTAAGAAGTCTAATTTAGGATTGTCGTAGGGATCTTATTCATTGTATTATACACAGGGTCTAGCTTGGGTCATGAAAAACTTGGTACTAGATCCCAAGGTTTTGAAGTTTCCTAGAAAGTCAAACACGTTGTGTCAAGTATAGTCTTATTCCAGGGTGTGAAGTGTTCCATATCTATGAATAAAATGCTACGAGGTCTTTTAGGAAATGTTTTTCCTTCTTAGAACGTTTCATAAGGCTTTTTAACTCTAATGGTTGTTCTTTAAGCTTTTTAGAAAATCTTTCTAAGAAGACGACCTAAGACAAGAGAAGCTCGTGCTAATAACGATCAAGCTCCTCATAACCCTTTTAGAGAACAAGTTATCAATGCTGAGTTTTGTATTATTATTGCTATGTTGTCTTAGTCTATGGCTACCCAAGCCAATAAAGGTATGGTTATCCCTCCCCCTTATGTGCCTTCTCTATCAGCTAGGGTGAGGGATTTTCTCGAATGAACCCTCATGTGTTCCATTATTTGAAGGTAGATGAGGATGCCCAAGAGTTTATTGATAAGGTGTATAAGGTGTTGGCCATAATGGGAGTGATTTCATAATAAAAGGCAGAATTGGCAGCTTATCAACTTAAAGGAGTGGCCTAAGTATGGTTCACTCACTAGGTGTTCGAGAGGGTGGATGAGGGCTGGATCGATTGTAATAAACTCAATCTTGTATTTCTTCACCACTTCTCCCACTTGAGTATAGGGAAGCAAAACTATTGAATTCATCAATCACGAGCAAGGAAATAAGAGTATAAGGGAGCATGCTCTATAGTTCACTAAGCTTGCCAAATATGCTCTATTATTGGTTACTAATCCCCATGCAGGATGAGCAAGTTCATTTCAGGAATATCAGACTTAGTTGTCAAAGAGTGTTAGACTGATACACTTGTGAAGGAGATGGATATTCCTTGGCTTATAACTTATGTCGAGCAAATTAAAGGTGAAAAACTCAAGGAGAGAAGGCTGAAAGAGTCCAAGAGGGCTTAGTTTGAAGGTGGGATCTCCAATGCTAAGTTAGGTGGTGGAAGTTCTTATCCTCAATAAGCCCAAGGGTCATCTTAGGCTTTAAATCACAGATTTGACAAGGATAGGGTGCAATACCCTAGGATTTAAGGAGGTAATGGACAAGGTTTATCAAGGTGCACTACTTGTGGAAAGAACCATGTAGGCAGGTATTTGGTTTGCTGAAGTACTTTTTATGGATGTGGTAAAATGAATCACAAATTGTTTAAATGTCCAAATATGGTGAATAAAGGTCAAGAAGATCATCGCCAAGGACATATTATTCTAGGTGGCCAAGGACAACAGTGCGTTCAACATGGTGGTGCTCAATGCAACAACAAATTTTATTCCCTTTATGCTAGGAAAGAGGTGGAATAAACACTTGATGTGGTTACTGATACGTTGAAGGTCTTTAATTTTGATGTGTATGCATTACTTGATCTTGGTGCCAATTTATCTTTTGTCACTTCTTTCCTTGCTATTAAGTTTTATATGAGCCCTGAAATATTGTTGGAGCCTTTCTTAGTTTGTACTCCCATGGGTGAGTCAATTGTAGCCCAAAGAGTCTATCCGAGTTGTCCTGTGTCAGTATTACATAAACTCATTCCTTGTGATCTTTTTTAGCTTTAGATGGTTGATTTTGATGTTATTATTGGGATAGATTTGTTACATTCTTCATATGCCTCTATAGATTGCAGGATCCATAAGGTTAAATTTCAATTCCCTAATGACCTGATTCTTGAGTGGGTAGGTAGTTATTCAACATTTAAAGGTTGATTCATCTCTTATCTTAAATCTTGAAAACTGATTTTGAAGGGGTGTATATACCATATAGTAAGGTTCAGGTATATTTATTCCTAGTCTCCTACTCTTGAGTCTATTCCCATTAAGAATGAATTTCCTGATGTCTTTCTTGAAGATTTACCCATCATTCATTTCAAAAGAGAAATTGACTTTGCCATAGATCTTCTCCTTGATACCCAACTTATCTCCATTTCTCCATACCCAACAAAATTAAAGGACTTAAAGAAATAGTTGAAAGATTTGTTGGAAAAAGGTTTAATTAGGCCAAGCATTTCACCATGTGGTGCTCCTGTGTTGTTTTTGAGAAAGAAGGAAGGATCACTTTGGATGTGTACAGACTACCAACAATTGAACAAGGTGACTATAAAGAATAAGTATCCAATAGCAAGGATAGATGATTTATTTGACCAATTGCAAGAGGCTACTCATTTCTCTAAAATTAATATCCATTCCATCTCTCATAAATTGAGGATAAGGAAGTGTGAAATTCTCAAGATAGCTTTCTGGACAAGGTATGGTTACTTTGAATTTGTGGTGATGACTTTTGGGCTAACCAATGCTCCAACGGTGTTCATAGAACTTATGAATTGAGTGTTCAAGCGCTACGTTGATACTTTTTATGGTCTTCATATATGATATTCTAATCTACTCTCGTAGTGAGGAAGAGCATATGGATTATTTGAGAGTTATACTCCAGACTTTGAGGGATAAACAATTATTTGCAAAGTTTAGCAAGTGTGAGTTTTGGTTGAAAGAGGTTACATTCCTTGGTCATGTAGTCTCATGTGATGGAATTAATGTTGATCCAAAGAAGACGGAAGTGGTAAGAAATTATCCAAGAACATTATCTCCTTTGGATATTAGGAGTTTTCTTGGTTTGACCGGGTACCAAAGATTTGCTGAGGAAGTTTCATCTATTGTTGCACCATCGACAGAGTGGACCTCAAAGAAGGAAAAATTCCAATGGTCGGATGAATGTGAGAAATATTTTAACATTTTGAAGAATTGTCATTGATGGACTCCTATTTTGACACTACTGGAAGGCTTGGATGGATTCGTGGTATATTGTGATGCTTCCCGTGTTTGTTTGGATTGTGTTCTAATTAAAAATTATAAGATCATAGAATATTTGTTGAGGAAACTAAAAGTGAACGAATAGAATTACCCAACCTTTGATCTTGAGTTAGCAGTTGTGGTGGTTGCTTTTAAGATTTGGCATCATTATCTTTATGGGGTGCATTTTGATGTATTCACCAACCACAAAAGTTTACAATATGTGTTATGGCATATAGATCTAAATTTGAGGCAAAGAAGATGACTTGATCTACTTTAGGATTATGGCATGAGTATGCAATATCATCCAAGTAAGGCATATGTTGTAGTTGATGCTCTTAGTAGGTTGTTGAAGGGAAGTGTAGTTCATGTGAATGAGGCAAAGAGGGAGTTGTGATGGATGTACACCGTTTAGCACATTTGAGGATTAGGTTTAGTGACTCCAATGAGGTTTGTGTAAGGTCCCACATGTTGGAAGGTGTAAAAAGGCCTAAAAAATGAAATCTAGAATTTTCCAAGCACTAGTGGGTTTTAGGGGAGGGCCTACGGGCCATAAGTGGCCCCACGGGTTGTAACTTATGCTCATGGAATGATGGCCAGACTTGGTGAAAATGATGATATCTGAAGTTGAGTATGTGATTTATCAGACGACCTGTATATCGATTTATGAGACATAAGTCCAATCATGGAATGAGAATCAGAGAAAGTTTCTGAGGGTCCAAAATGTTATCAGACAAAACCCTATTCCTATGGCCCATAGACTGGACCACAACCCGTAATCAGGGTCTCATGGTCCTGTTTGGTAGGATTTTAAAAGGGGTAAATTTAACATTTCCTATTATCCTAACGTTATACTACGTCATTTAGCCCCCCAAAAGACACCTTATCAGCCCTTCCCAACCCTACTCTACCCCATTCCCGCTCATTCAAAAATACTCCAAGTCCTAAATTGCTCCCAAGTTCTTCAAGGTCCTCAAAGGAGAGTGCAAGCTAGGGTTTTGGTTTCTTCATCTCCTAATTAGATTTTCCTCTATTGAATCACCAAAGTATATGGGTTTTGATTGTGGAAACCTTTCTTCCACAAGTTCAACCATCCCTATTCTTTTATTTTCAAGTTAAGGATATTTATGGATGTTTTTATGAACTTTTTTATATGAGAATATTATGAAGAGATTTACGATGTTTCACCTTTGTAAATGGTTATGCAATGAAAAGCTATGTGAAAATTATGGATTCTTATGAGTGTTTGATGATACCATAGATAAGTCTTATAATGCTTTAGGTGGGTTATTTTGAATAATTCTCAAGTTATTTTATTCCACTCCATTTATGTCAACTATGGTAGAATTCCATGGTTTAAAACTTATGTCACAACACAATCCTAGGTCCTAGACGTGACACGGCGAATGAGAAACTTGAAAGTAACACAAACAAGCCTCTTATCATATTATTTGCACATCCTCGGTTGCGGAAGCATAATTAAACAATCAGGCAAGTAACAAATAATTCTAGGGAAAGTGGGACTTAGACTCAAGCTATGGGGATGTTACCAGAATTTAAGACTTCTATCTCATACATAAACATACAACAAGCACAGAAGTGAGTAAAGGGACTAAGGGAGGTTTTTCAAAATCACATTAGCATAATAGGAGTCCAGCTTATAACATACATTTCCATATCCAACGATACCTCTAATTCAAATGGAATAGGGGAAAAGATATCTCCCAGGCTACCCTCAATGATAAGTATCAAAAAACATACAAGTCTTAACAAAAGCATGAAATTAAAGTGGATATTGTCCCCGAAATGGAGGACTCACCAATAGCAATCTTCAAATGATCCAGCTAGCCAAGTTGAGGAGAAGAATGAATAGGAGATCAGGTCCCTACATGGTTATATCATGTAGGCAAAGGAAATATTTATTAGTACTTGGAAGATACTAAGTATGCTGGGTGCAATGAAACAAGGAAAACATAATCCACAATTAGATAATATGCATATTCGTAGTGAGTGGATATAAGCTCAATAGGACATGAATGATCAATGCTTTAGCCAAAGCATGCATCAATAAGAATCAAGTCATGTGACATATCACACATAGGTGGGAAGAGACTATAACCGCCAAATAAGTCCAAGTGAGCTACTACTTGGAATCCAGATAGTCACTCCTCACTGAAAAATGAGTGGTTTACTTTGTCAAGGTAAACCATCCACTCACCTTACGATATAACCTTTTTAGAGAGTGTTGTCAATATTCTTACCCTATGACATGGCCTTTTCGGAGGATGTCACAAGATATC
>JBCEWC010009877.1:0-18250 GCA_038996855.1 Solanum aculeatissimum
TGATGAAACTTGATGTTCCCGGAGTCTTAAAGATTATGAAATTAATCCTAAGATAATGTTCCTAACCAAAGAGTTGACGGTTGATGTAATAAACCGAGTTGACAATGTCCAATAAGACTAATTGAATAAGTTAATTGATAGGATTAATGTCTTATGAGCATGTTGAGTCCTAGAAGGAGTATTGAGCACCGAATTGAGTAAGAGTAAATAACAACTCAAACTCAATAACTACGTAGCCAATGTAGGAGAGAATTGAACTGTAAAATTGGATTTTTTTTGTCCCAAAAGAGGACTTGATGTTATTTATTGTGGATCTACCGATGAGATGTCATTTACCCCGGCAAGGTACTGGATGAATGTGGCAATGACATTCCTTCGTTGTATCATCACCGACTCATAGGTGATGATTGTCCATTAGAGAAACTCTCAGATAGGTTATGATGGTATCCTAATGCGATGATTGAGTTCCTTATCTTTCGAGTTGAGTTGATGTCTGAGATAAGTGATGTTTGAGTTGAGTAACTGGCATGATGCCTTTTCCTTCCCAGCTATTTTACATACCAGTACATTCCATGTACTGATGTCCATTTGGGCTTGCATCTTTTCATGATGTAGAGATAGGTACTCGAGATCATCAACAGGTGTATTGTTGAAGGTCTTATTTTCCTACAACTGATGAGTGAGTCCTCCCCTACATTCGAAGGATGTCATTTATATTTCTATTTCTTTTGAGTTAGTGTCATTTTTATTTATGGTAGTCATGGTCTGTCATGGTATCATCTAGACTATAGAGGTAGAGACTTCATAGACTAGAAAATGATAGAGGTAGAGGCTTTATAGACTAGAAAATAATGAGTTGATGTTAAGGTCCTTCTTTTCTTGAATTGAGTTTTCATTTAATCTATTCTTATGTCACAGATGTTGAGTTTGACTTTGTAGGTTCATGGCCATTTATTCAGAGTTAGACTGTTAATTGAGTTGTTTATCATATTGTCACTTATTTTATGTCTTCCGCTGATGTGAATGATTGAACGATTGTTATGATGCCAAGTAGTTCGCTTGGGGGCTAGCAATAGTCTTTGAGTGCAGGTCACGCCTAGGGTACCCTCCTGGGGCGTGACAAACTTGGTATCAGAGCACAGTGTTCAAGTGTCCTAGGGAGTCTATGAAACCGTGTCTAGTAGAGTCTTGTTTATGGGTATGTTGTGCATCACACTTTCTAAGCAGAAGACTATAGGATATTAGGAATATTTACACTTTTTTTATATTCTGAGTTCGTGCGATAGAGTTTGCTCTATTAAAATGCCTATCTGATTCATGCGTTACGCATTTGCAGATCATGCCTCCTAAGTGTACCGCTACCCAACGAGATGCCTCAGCCTCTAACACTAAGAATCCCCCACCAGAGGTCCCTACTCAGACAGATACGAGAGAATGAGGTCAACCTGCTTGAGTTACTGGGTTCCGCAGACACCTACAGCTCAGCCAGTCTCCACTTCAGAAGCAGACTTTAGGGGAGCCATTACTATGCTCACCCAGCTAGTGGCCTCCTACAGAGGTAATTGGGGATCGCAGGTTCCTAGTTCTAGCTCCCAAGAGCCCACTGCTGTAAATAGGCTTAGGAATTTTCTGAGGATGAGCCCGCCAGTCTTCATAGGGTTGAAGGTTAAGGAAGATCCACAAAACTTTATTGATAAGATGTGAAAGGTCTTGAAAGCTATGTACGCGACTGAGGTTGAAGGAGTTGAACTTGCCTTCTATCAGCTTAAGGATATGGAGAATGTCTGGTATAACCAATGGGAAGAGGGACGTGGTGAGGATGTTGAGCCCCTGAATGGAGTTAATTTGAAAGTGTTTTTCTCGATAATTTCTTTCCTCAAGAGTTGAGGGAGGCAAAGCTTGAAGAGTTCGAACCTGAAGCAAGAGGGGTTGATTTTCAAAGAGTATAGTCTCAAGTTCATTCAGCTATCCAGGTATGCCCCAGATATGGTCCAGGACATGAGGGCCAGGATGGGAAAGTTTGTATCTGGCTTAGCCAATCACGTGAAGAAAGAGTGCAAAGCAGCACTATTGATTCCAGGCATGGATATCTCCAAGCTTATGGTTTATGCACAACAACTAGAGGAGGAAACAAAGACGGACAGGGAAGAGCATTTGAGTAATAAAGCTAAATCGGCAGGGCATGAGCCTAGCCAGCATAAGTAGAGTAAGGGAGATAAGTCATACTTCCAGAAGAGGTCTTCCAGTTATGCACCATCCTTAGCAAGTGCACCCGTCCAACATAACAGATATGATTAGTAATCTCATGGTCATTTAAATTTCAGAGCTCAGGGTTCTCAATCCCAAGCTAGTGTGACTCAAGGTTTTAGAGGAAAGCCACTTTGTATCAATTGTGGAAAACTCCATCTAGGTGAGTGTCATGAGGACACAAATATTTGCTATAAATGTGGACAGGCTGGACACTTCCCAAATGAGTATCCTATGAAGAGGCTGGGTGATGAAGGTAACAAAGCACAATCCTCCGCAGCACCCCCAGTTATCAATAATCAGAAGGGTACCACTATGGGTACAGGCGAAGGGATAAACTATCTATATGTAATGGGTAATCGACGGGATCAGCAAGTCGCATCAGATATTATCATCGGTATGCTTCGAGTCTTTACCTTTGATTGTTATGCATTACTTGATTTGGGTGTCACTCTAACTTTTGTGACTCCCTATGTGGCTAATAGATTTGATATTCTTCCTGAGTGCTTGCGTGAACCCTTTGTTGTTTCCACTCCTACTGGTGAGTCTATCCTAGCTGAGAGGGTCTATAGAGATTGTGTAGTATCTGTCTATCATAGAGATACCTTGGTTGACTTGATAGAGTTGGAGATGATTGACTTTGATGTGATTCTTGATATGGATTGGCTTTATGTATGTTACGCCTCCATCGATTGTAGGAATTGAATTGTTAAATTTCAATTCTCGAATGAACCTGTCCTAAAGTGGAAAGGAAATTATGTTGCACCTAAGGGTAAGTTTATTTCCTACCTTAGGGCCAGAAGGCTAATCTCCAAAGGATGTATCTATCACCTCGTGCGAGTTAAGACTAATTATGTTGAGTTTCCTACTCTTGAGTCAGTCCCAATTGTGAATGAGTTTCCTAAAGTGTTTCCTGAGGATCTTCTTGGAGTCCCTCCTAATAGGGAGATTAACTTTGAGATTGATATTCTTCCTGATACTCAGCCTATCTCTATTCCACCTTATAGGATAGCCCCTGCTAAGCTGAAAGAGTTGAAAGAGCAGTTGAGAGATTTTCTAGAGAAGGGATTTATTAGGCCGAGTGTTTCTCCTTGGGGTGCTCCTATCTTATTCGTGTGAAAGAAAGATGGATCCCTCAGAATGTGTATTGAGTATCGCAAGTTGAACAAGGTAAAAATCAAGAATAAATATCCTCTCCCAAGGATAGATGACTTGTTTGACCAACTCCAGGGTGTCACTGTTTTCTCTAAGATAGACTTGAGATCAGGCTATCACCAGTTGAAAGTAAGAGCATGTGACATCCCAAAGATGACTTTTCGAATCTGATATGGTTACTATGAGTTCTTAGTAATGTCTTTTGGGTTGGCAAATGCATTTGCAGCCTTCATGGATTTGATGAACAGAGCATTCAGACAGTATCTTGATATGTTCGTAATTGTGTTTATCGATGATATTTTGGTGTATTCTAGAGATGAGGAGTAGCATGCCAATCACGTCAAGATCGTTCTTCAAACTCTTAAAGAGAATGAGTTGTATGCAAAATTTTCAAAGTGTGAGTTTTAAGTCAAGTCTGTGACTTTTCTAGGCCATATAGTCTCAGATGAAGGTATTAGAGTAGATACCCAAAAAATTGAGGCGGTTAAGAATTGGCCCATACCAACCTCACCAATTGACATAAGAAGTTTCTTGGGGTTGGCATGCTACTACCGTAGATTTGTTGAAGAATTTTCATCCCTATCCTCACCATTAACTAGACTGACTCAAAAGAAGGTCAAGTTCCAATGGTCTGATGAATGTGAGAAGAGCTTTCAAGAATTGAAAACAAAGTTGATTATTATTCCAGTGTTGACCTTGTCCGAAGGGACTGATAGATTTGTAATTTATTGTGATGCCTCAAGAGTGGGATTAAGGTGTGTATTGACGCAGACGGATAAAGTTGTAGTCTATGCTTCCAGGCAGCCTAAGGTTTATGAGAGGAACTATCCAACCCATGATCTCGAGTTGACGGTGGTGGTATTTGCACTTAAGATTTGACACCACTACTTGTACGGAGTGCATGTGGATGTGTTCACTGACCACAAAAGTCTACAATATGTTTTCAGCCAGAAAGAGCTCAACCTATAGCGAAGGAGATGGTTAGAGTTGCTCAAGTACTATGATATGAGCATTCTCTACCACCCGGGTAAAGCTAACATTGTTGTTGATGCTCTTAGCAGGTTATCTATGGGTAGCACTGCCCACGTGGAGAAAGAAAGGAGAGAACTGGCTAAAGAGGTTCATAGATTGGCTCGACTGGGAGTATAACTTGAGGAGAATAATGAAGGCTGGATTAATGTTCATAATGGGTTTGTATCATCTCTAGTAATGGAGGTGAAAGAGAAGCAAGATCAAGATCATGTCCTACTTTAGTTGAAGGAAGTTGTCCATCCACAAAAGGTGATGGTTTTCTCCAAAGGGAAAATGATATGTTGAGATACCAGAGTAGATTATGTGTTCTGAACGTTAATAGTGTTCGAGATAGAATTATGGTTGAAGCTCACATCTCTAGGTATTTCATTCATCCTAGCACTACCAAAATGTACCATGACTTGAGAAAGATCTATTGATGGAGTGGAATGAAGAAGGATGTTGCCAAATTTATCTCCAAGTGCCAAATTGCCAACAGGTTAAAGTTGAGCACCAACAGCTATGTGGATTAGCTCAGAACTTTAAGATCCCTGAATGGAAGTGGGAGATGATCAATATGGATTTCATCACAGGATTATCGAGGTCCGAATGCAACATGATTCAATATGGGTAATTGTGGATAGGATGACTAAATCATCTCACATCTTGGTTGTTAAGGCGACGAACACTGCAGAGGATTATGCACGACTGTATATAAGAGAAATTGTCAGATTGCATGGAGTTTCCTTGTCAATCATCTTAGACATAGGAGCTCAGTTCACCTCCCAATTTTGGAGATCTTTTCAGAAAGGACTGGATTCACAAGTGAACCTTAGTACAACCTTTCACCCCTAGATCGATGGCCACGTCGAGCGCACAATTCAAATGATGGAGGATATGCTAAGGGAGTTTGTCCTTAACTTCAAAGGTAATTGGGATGATTACTTACCTCTCATCAAATTTGCATATAACAATAGTTATCATGCAAGTATTCAGATGGCCCCCTACGAAGCTTTATATGGGAGGAGATGTAAATTACCAATTGGGTGGTTTGAAGTTGCGAAGCTGAATTGATTGGACCTGACCTTGTTCATCAGTCTATGGAAAAGGTGAAGGTTATTAGAGAGAGACTGATGACTGCCTAGAGTCGCCAAAAATCATATACTGACGTGATAAAAAGATATTTAGAATTTGAGGTGAATGATTGAGTGTATTTAAAAGTGTCGCCTATAAAGGGTGTTATGAGATTTGGTAAAAAGGAAAAGATGTGTCCCCGCTATATTGGCCCTTACCAAATTGTGAAGAGGATTGAGAATGTTGCGTATGAGTTAGAATTGCCTTCTGAGTTAGCCGCGACTCACCCGGTGTTTCATATTTCAATGTTGAAAAATGCTTGGGAAATCTTTCATTAGTAGTCCCCATTGAGAGTATCAGAGTGAAAGATAGTTTGTCGTATGAGGAGGTTCTAATACAGATCCTAGATCGTCAGGTTCGTAAATTGAGGAACAAAGAGATAGCCCCCGTCAAAGTCCTGTGGAGAAATCAATTTGTTGAGGAAGTCATGTGGGAAGCTGAAAATGATATGAAAGCAAAATATTTGCATCTATTCGTGTCCATTGATGAGAATGTCCAAGGCAATGTCCTCACCCTTGCTGTGCATTAAATTGTCTATCCTAGAGTTGATGTTTGATTGTCTAGAGAGTTTGACTGGTTGATTGATTGATTAAGTGAGTATTGACTATTATTCATGCATCAAGTCCATCTTTATTCACTCTTCATTCGAGGACGAATGATCCCAAGGGAGAGATAATGTTACACCTGGTAAAATTATCAAAATACCCCTAGATGAGGAAACGCATCTTTCCAAACTCTTTTGGTAAATCTAATGTCGGAAACAAGATCAACATGGAAAATTGTGTGACAAAATGGTCCTGATTGATTTTTAGAACAACTAGATCAAAGGATAATTTTTTGAAGCAAAAACGTATTTTTCAAAAAAGTGTGTGACATGTCCGCGTCGCGGACTTGTCGTGGATTCACACTTAAATGGAGTTCCAAATTTTTTTACATGATTGGAAAGATCGATCGAAATTTTTTTGAAAAAAAATGTACTGGTATGCGACAAGTTCGCGTCGCGAACCTGGTTCACCCAACTATACTAGCGAAGTTAAAAAAATTTAATTATTGGAGGGGCATTCCAAATATTTACCCTCTCCTCCTACACTCAAAACACGATCAATATAGGTCATTTTTGGCCTTAAAAGGGGTTCTAAACCCATCTAAAGTCCCTCACGCTAAACACTAAGTAGAGACTTTGAGCGAAGAAAAGAAGAAATAGCTAGGGTTCAGAGGATCGAGGTAAATTTCTCGCGAATTCGATTGTTCTTTGATATTCTCAGGTATGTAAGGCTAACCTAAAGCATGGTATTGTCCTCCCATATGCCCCATGATAGTTATTGAATGAATTATGCTGATATTAATGTTCCCACGATTTCATATTTCTTGAAAACTTCTATGAATGTTTAACCTACTTAATTTGCTTATATTGTATAATTGATTATCTCTATAAACTTATCTCTTGAACACATGATTTTGAATTCTTTTATTGAACATAAACCCTAGATTTTTTACTAAAACTTGCAAGAATAAACTTAAGAGATGAGTCTAGAGCCTTGATAGTACGAACGTGCATGTGATTGTGATTGTGATCGTAATGTGAGAGTGTTGATGATGATGTTGATGAAACTTGATGTTCCCGGAGTCTTAAAGATTATGAAATTAATCCTAAGACAATGTTCCTAACCAAAGAGTTGACGGTTGATGTAATAAATCGAGTTGACAATGTCCAATAAGACTAATTGAATAAGTTAATTGATGGAATTAATGTCTTATGAGCATGTTAAGTCCTAGGAAGAGTATTGAGCACCGAATTGAGTAAGAGTAAATAACAACTCAAACTCAATAACTACGTAGCCAATGTAGAAGAGAATTGAACTGTAAAATCGGATATTTTCTTTTGTCCCAAAAGAGGACTTGATGTTATTTATTGTGGATCCACCGATGAGATGTCATTTACCCCAGTAAGGTACTGTATGGATGTGGCAACGACATTGCTTCGTTGTATCATCACCGGCTCATAGGTGATGATTGTCCGTTAGAGAAACTCTCAGATAGGTTATGATGGTATCCTAATGTGATGATTGAGTTCCTTATCTTTCGAGTTGAGTCTCTTGAGTTGAGTTGAGTTGAGTTGATGTCTGAGATGAGTGATGTTTGAGTTGAGTATCTGGCATGATGCCTTTTCCTTCCCATCTATTTTACAGACCAGTATATTTCATGTACTGGCGTCCATTTGTGCCTGCATCTTTTCATGATGCTGAGATAGGTACTCGAGATCATCAACAAGCGCATCTTTGAAGATCTTATCTTCCTATAACTGATTGGTTAGTCCTCCTTTACATTCGGAGGATGTCAATTATATTTCTATTGCTTTTGAATTAGTGTCACTTTTATTTGCGGTAGCCATGGTCTGTCATGGTACCATCTAGACTATAGAGGTAAATCTTTTTCAAGTCAATTCGAGTTGCATATCAATCCAATTCTAAATGGGTTGAAATAGGTTAGGTAAAGATGAGTTGAGCTAATAAATAGACGGGTTATTAACCCCCCCAAACTTTAACAGGTTGGGTGGGTTGAACGAGTTGGGCTTAATTTTGCCACCTCTAAATTCGACCAACACCACTATATGAAAAATTGAATCAAAATTGATTACTCGAATTCAAAAGTTTTATTGATTTATCAATAATGAATTTTTGATATAACAACTTTGGTTACGATTTAAATTTTTTTAATTATTGGGTTATCGATTATTGACGATTTTAGTTTTTTTCCTTAACGGGTCTATTGATAACCTGATAATAATTAAATAATTATATTTGTACCATTTAGTATATAAAATCCTTGAAAGTTTAATACATTTATTTTTTTACTGTCTCAAACTCTCAGTGATTCTATAATGTGACAGTGTTTGCTTTTGAGCAAAATGTAATCTGTCAACTTATGTGTATTATTCATTTGGTTTGTTACCTTGTTTCTATGTAATTTTCAATAAAAAAAAATTATGTCAAATTTTAACGATTAAATTAATAATTGAACCAATAATAATCAATAACTGATAAGTTAATATTTTAATAATTTAGTATATCTATGGACCTTTAATATGCGGCCTAACCATAAGAAGACAAGTTTCTACACCAACTTTGTACGGCTCAATAAAACGTTGTAATTAACTTTTATTAAAAGCGCATTATATTATATAATAGTAAATCATTTCAATTTATTTTTTTGGAAAATTTAATATCTGTGTGGAGCCAAGAGGTTGACAATGAAGTCTCAAGGAAAACTCCAAATTTCAGAAAATGCCCCCTCTAGTGAATCTATGGGAAAAATTACTTATAAACAAAATAATTTTGAGTTTCCTAAAATACCCCTATTGGCAAGGGAAGCTGCTCCATTATTGCCTTATATATTTTATATTTATTACAAAACTAACAAATAAAGTAATAATAAGACAAAAAAGACGTGCATATGAGCCTATAAAGAGACAGAAAGTAGCTTAGTTGTCGAAACAAGAAGGAAAATGGAAGTGAGTAATGTTGATCACAATGGCAAAGAAATGGAATGCCTTTCAATTATTCCTGGATGGTATTCAGATGTGAGCGATTTGTTTCCTGGTCAGTATTCTTTCCTAACAAACACAAAACAAAATTATTATTTTTTTCTTCTCTTCATATTTTGAATCCAAAACTCAGATTTTCAAAATCAAATTCACCTCTTCAAGCTTATTAAACATGGACCTCCACCCAAAAAAAGAAAAAAAATCCAATCTTTCATCTAATAATCAAGAGGCGGTTAAGGTTCAAAAATATTTTTTTTAGATTTAGTTAATTAAAAATATTATTTTTTGTAAAAATGACTCAAGCGGAAAACATAAGTTGTGTCTATCCTTTCAAGCCCCACCAAATCTTCAAACCATTGACCATCCCATCCCAACATTTATACATAGTGATAGCTGTCCAAATTTCATTTTCTATTTTAGGCTAACACATGTATGGTACTGTGGGAAAAATAATTCTTTATATTTCAAAAATAAATTATACGTATGACATATTATTTAAGACAAATTTGTATAAATAAAATATTCTCCTAAAAATTAATTTATTTATTTTAACTAAATGGTGGATAATTGATTTTTGCATTGGTGAATGAAAACTGTTAGTACCGGGAGAAATACTATCACTTAAAATAGAAAAGATATTATTCAAGGGGAAGTCAAAGTACCAGGATGTAATGATCTTTCAGGTACTACTTTTTTTAATTTATATATTTAAATTTTGGAATTAATATTCGTGAAATAGTTGATTAATTAATTAATTCATATCGTTGCAGTCGTTAACTTTTGGAAAGGTGATAGTTCTGGATGGGATAATTCAACATACGGAGAGGGACGTATGTGCTTATGTTGAAATGATTGTTCATCTCCCACTTGCTTCTATTCCTAACCCAAAGAAGGTAGGTTTAATAATTGAGTACTCATAAATTCAATAATTTATTATTTTGATTAACTTTGTAAATTCTTTTATCGATTCATAAATTTTAAATATAGGTTCTGATTGTTGGAGGAGGAATGGGATTTACTTTGAGAGAAGTGTTACGTTATCCATCTGTTGAAAAAGTTGATTTGGTCGAGATTGATGATATGGTCATTGATGTAAGTATTTACTTCGTTATTTTAGATATTTTATTTTATGAAATTCTACGTAATTATATTGATAATATAAAATAAATTATTTATATATTCTCTTATTTCATAAGAGATTAATTTGAGGAGCTTTGGGGTCGTCCTACTCCAACTTGTGCTCTGTTTGGATTTGTAAGGGCAATTTAGTCATTGCAATTAAACTATTGAAGAAAAAGTATTGAAAACACGTTTGAACTTTAATTTGGTAGGGTATTTAAGAAAATAAAGAAGACTTTTTAATTTGTGGTTCTAAATTAAAGTTATGTCAAACGTACCCAAATATCCTTTAATCTTGTGCTCTCAAATATGTCACGTG
This sequence comes from Solanum aculeatissimum, assembly GCA_038996855.1. NCBI lineage: Eukaryota > Viridiplantae > Streptophyta > Magnoliopsida > Solanales > Solanaceae > Solanum > Solanum aculeatissimum. The sequence continues at coordinate 10,530 of JBCEWC010009877.1, forward strand.
GAAAACTAAAATTAAAATATTGTCAAAAAGGAAAAGAGTTTATTCTTTAAACATACTAAAAAAATGGAGATAATTTTTTTTAAAATGGAGAGAATACAATTTATTTTAGATAAATTATTTATTAGCACACTGGGTATGTTGTTGTTGTATTTATTAGCACACAAATATATATATATATATATATATATATATATGTGAGAATAACTGACTAAGTCGTGCCATAAGGAGTCATTCTCCAAACGGGACAGGGTCAAGCCTTTAGGTTGTTTAAGTAGGTTGAGTGACAGATCGGCCATAAGAGTACTCCAGGATATAAATCAGGGCAACAAAAGTGGAGCATACAACGATGCCGCTCATTTATTTTACACTAAAAATTTATAGATATTTATTTCACACTTAATAAAATAATTTACTATCATATAAATACTTATATATAGCTTATTTCAAATTTAAAATATTTTAAAATTATTCGATCAAAACTGCTTAAAAGAATGATTTTGTTAATAAATATTGCACTCAAGCGAAGCACTTTGCCACTAGTTTGTGTGTGTATATACATATATATATATATATATAACAAATATTAATATATTCATTTTTATTACTCTTGTCATCTAACAATAATTGTCTATTATTTATTTGACATAAAAATTACGAAACAATAAATTAAATGATAAAAATAATTTTATTAAATTACTCTTTGAATATAATAAATATAATATCTTAAAAATATAATAAAAATAATTATTATTTAATAACAAAAATAAATTTGAATTAAGTATAAAAGTAATAAATATTATTAAATATCTCAATATGGACAAAGGAGCATTTAGTTTCTCTGGTCGGTAAAATCCATATAGGGACAAACCGATTGAAAGTATTTTATAGAAAATAGAATTTACGTCAGAATCCCACATTGAGACGAGCGGAAGTACCGTATAAAACTTATTAGTTTTGGCTTTACTTTAGTCAATACCCATGACATTGACAGGTATTTATGAGCTCTAAAATTTATTGGATTGTTTAAAATTTTAAGTCCAAATTTGAATAATATGCTAAAAATTAAATATTATAAAGAAACTTAAGAAATATTATAAAAATTATATATATATATATATATATAATATTGGTTGTTTTTATTTTTTAGTTAAAATCAAAATAAATAAATTTATTGTCGGATTGTTTTTTCAATACTAAATCAATTTTAAGAATTATAAATAAAATAAAAAAATATTTGTAATAGTATGTGGATCTAATTCATGACATTATGTGACTATCTATTATGACTTTTTTTTTGGAGATTTGATTATATGTTTCACATGAAATTGAATATTTTATTAATTTTTAAAAATTAAAAATCTAAAACATGTTCGCAAAAGTCATGACTAAACACTATACCTACTCCAGCTTAAAAATTCAAATAAAAGTTAATATAATATTTGATCTTCATGTCCAAATGTCTGCTTAACATCAGGAGGAGTTCAAACCTTAAATTTGAGGTGATGTGGAATGTATTTCTTAGTTTAAATTTCAGAAGAGACACAAGAAAGAAGCTGAAGGCATTTTCTATATAGTAATGTATAAGGACATATATAATCATCTTTTATAATTTCTGTAATATTTTATATTAGGTGTATAATATGTATGTCGAATTTTAAAACATTATTGTAAAAAAGAAAAAAAGGAGTTCTCTAATTATTATTTTTCAATTAAATATAGGTTTCAAGGAAATATTTTCCTGACATAGCAAAGGGTTACGATGATCCACGTGCAACACTTCATATAGAAGACGGTATAACTCCTAACAACATAGTTGATTAAATATTGCCACCAAATTAATAGTATTAATAATAATAGCTTCATCAATATAATGTTACAGGAAATGCATTTGTGAAGAACACTGCTCCAGGAACATATGATGCAATTATTGTAGATTCTTCTGATCCCGTTGGTAATTAAATTAATAGTAGTTGTATTAACTAATTATTAATATTTCATATATAATTAATGTGTATAATGTGTATGCAGGACCATCACAATTTTTCTTTGCGGAGGCCTTTTTTGAGGCAGTTTCAAAAGCCTTAAGGCCAGGAGGAGTTTACATAACTCAGGGGGAAAGTGCATGGGTTTTCTTGGATATTATCCAAAAACTTGTTCAAAATTGCAACAAAGTCTTCAAAGGCTCTGTCAACTATGCATGGACTAATGTTCCTTCCTTCGTAAGGTAATATTCTTCTTCTCTCCTTAACTATCATTATTATTAATATTCAATTGTGTGATCAACTATGTTTAGGAGATGAATGTAGTGAAGATCGAAGACAATGCTTAAATGTTATTAGGAGAGATACAATTAGAAATGAAGTTATACGAGACAAGGTGGGAGTGACCTCCGTGACACAGAGTTGTAACATTTCACGTGGGAGAGGCATGGGCTAGCCTCCCCTCCTTATTCATAATCAAATTTAGAAATCTTTTTTTTTTTTTGTTATTCAATATTTATTGCTCTATTTGCTCTGTTATTTCATTATAATCGTGCTTCGAATTTCTCTTTTATTTTGAGTCAAGGTCTCTCCAAATCTCACTTCGTAAGAATACACTACGTACATTATTGTTATACAAGCAATAATTCTAATATACAATATTTGCAGTGGGGCTATTGGTTTTGTTATTTGTTCTACTGAGGGGCCTCCAGTTAATTTTAAAAATCCTGTTAACAAAGTTGATGTGGATATCATCTCTACAAAATCTGAATCACCTTTGAAGTACTATAACTCAGAGGTACTTTTTTTTCCCCTTTGAATTAAGATTTTAAATTTATATTTATCTTATATATATATTCTTCTGATAATATTACTTTTTTTTAATTGATTCACAGATTCATGCTGCTGCTTTTGCTTTGCCAACTTTTGCTCAAAAGGTGCTTTACCCTAAAAAGTGATTCTTGTTGGAGGATATTAGAATTTCAAGTATCTGTGTGAGGTTCAAATAAAATTGCAAGGCAATGTCCAATTGCAAATTGTATTTTCTTGAAATAAATGGCTAATTCTGAGAGGATTTCAATGATTAATGCATTAATGGTAGTGATGAGCATTCGTTTTGGATATGAAAATTTTGATTTTAATTTTGAATTGAAGAAATTATAATTCAAATAAGTTCGGATTGGATTGAATTTTTTAAAATTTATATTCAGAGTAATCAGTTTGGATATTTTAGTTTTTCAATTTTAACTTTTGAGGCTTTAAGGTAACAATTAAACAACATCAGTTCATCTAATAGTTTGCTTCTTGCAATGTAAAACTTTCTATTGTTAATAAGGATAAAAGTCACTCTATCGTCTATACCATATAACTTCATAATTGAGTTTTCTTTTACCTAAAAGGATTTGGTAAGTCCTTTATCTTATAGAAAAAGGATTATGACTCTATAAACAAGCCTTCATTTTTTCTAATTTGGTACAATTCACAAAGTGGTCGTAGGGACTTTAAGAGTTGTGGGTAGGGGAGAAACAACGAGACACAAGTGTTACATTAACACTCATGCTAACCTCTTTTTATTCCAAATAAATTGTATAAAGTTATTTCTTTCGATATTATATATTCTCTTTTAAATATGTTTATTTGATTTCATTTGTCTTTTTACTCATGATCTTTTAAAATTTACCTTACTAACTTCTACACGACACTTAATCATTTCGATTCTAAGAATTTGATTGTAAAATAATTATTTTTTCTTTACATTTCAATTACGTAATATATGTCGGAAAGAGTTAAAAAATTCCAATGTGTATATCGTGAAGATTAAAATATTCGAATGCACACATTAAGAATCAATTTGTTGACATGTTCAGTGATCACATGCACAGGTTCTCAAACCCACATTTGTGTATTCCATCAATGCCATCTAAATGAATTTTCAATTTCAAAATTCATAAAAGCAATAAATCTCTGAAATCGATATCCTTATATGATGTCTTCAGTGATCACGTGCACAGTTTAGTCTCTCTCTCTTTTCACGAAGTCTGACTATTTTAAATTTATGTAGCATAGAACTCCACTCGGGAATAGCTATTTTCAGCTAAAAAAAATTTCCATTGCACCACGTTTTTTAATGGTACCTACACAATTTAGTCAACCACATTTGTTTATTCACTGAAAACTCCTTTGTCATGTTAACAATAGACAATTGGCCATTGGATGCAAGAAATTAAAGTTTCTTCCCAATTTATGGTGGCCCATTTTAATGTAACTTATTAAATTACCTACTGGATCCAAAAGGACAACAATAGATTTAATGCCATTCAAATTGGAATTTACTTCCTTTTCAATCCAACATCATAAATATTATACGACACCCATCTATTCAATATATATATATATATAGCTATAGAAAGATCAAAGATTAGCTGCACTAATTTAGTACTAAAAACTCTTTCAATTGGTTAAGGGGGAAAAAGGGCCCTACTCGTGGAATTGTTAAACCAAAAAACTCATGAAGAAACATGAACACTTGCCCCAAATAATTTACTGCAATTAATGTCACATCCTAGAAATCAATAATTGCCTTCAATGATGAGAATAATAAATAACTCTTACCTGAAGCACATAATGTATTCCCACACATGTATAATGCAAGGTTGGCTCATCAATATAAAATCACTAATTCTCAATGATTTGGTCCTCCACTTATGAAATAATCTCCCACTAAATGTGAATCTTAAAAGACTATGCGGGCCATGCCTCGAGAGGATATCTTATGTATGGTCGACACTTAAAAATCATTGTTGATTTCCAAGCGAACCACTTGGCTCGACACTCGTTCAATTCGCAAAAGACTCCAAGAAATCAAGAAAATATTCAAATGGACTTTTAAACATGACAAGTAATAGACAAGAGAGCTTTCAAGTAACTCATAATATAGCTCAAATCAGAACTCTATATCAACAAGAATGGTTTTCAAAACAAACAAAAAGCTAACATCATCTGACTCAATCTGTAAAGCCTCTGTCAACTCATAAAAAGGTGTCAAGACAATTTCAAGACTACCTCAAAATAATAAAAAGAAATAAATTGAAATGAAAATGATCCCACTACTAGTCTACTAGAGAAGCTCGATATACGTGGGAAATTTAACTAGGAGATCTTTTCGTAGATATTTTCTGCGGATTTTCAGGCAAAAATCTATAATTCCTAAATTGTAGAATATGTATCTAGGGATATGATTTTCCTAGGTAACATTTGCAAGTTATTTTGGCGCCATCTAATGCCAAAAAAATTAAATGGGAATTTATTTGAGAAAAATAATCCCCAGATATTATTTTTTGTAGGTAATTCTATGGGTAATCAATAAAAAAATAAATAATTTTTTTTTTTTTGTGAATTTATAGGAAATTCCCCAGTAGGTAACAATATCTGTAAATTAACCTATGAATTATTTCTTGGGAACTTACTGGAGGATTATATTACCTATGATTTTATCTGGAGATTTATTTAATGTGATTTTACTTGTAGATAATTTCATGAAAATATTTTGAGGGATTATATTATCTATACTATATTAAAAGCGTGGAGGTCCTTAGAAATGTTGTTTGAACTTTTTGACCTTCATTAAAAGACTTCGCTTTAGACAAAATCATCTTTTCACCATTTTTCTTCAATTTAATGATATTAAATATTGATTATAATAAATACAATAAAAAACTAAATAGAGAAGATTTTGTCAAATTTCTATACAAAGAATTTTTTTCCAGCTAAAATAGACTTGATTCCCCCAAAAAAGTAGTCAAAAGTTTACAAAATATCCCAAAAAAAATAAAAAAATGACCTAAAAAAGGGTTTTAAAATAGGCAAGAATTTTTTTTTAAAGGTCCCACAAAGGATTTTAAAAATTGGCAAAAAACGTTTGTCAAAAATCGTCACAAAATTGTTCGGGTTGGGTCAGGTTGAGGTCGGGTTTAGCTCGAGTTTGGCTCGGGTTGGGTCGGGTTGAGGTTGGGTTGAGGTCGGGTTGGGTCGGGTTTAGCTCGGGTTTGGCTCAGGTTCAGGTCAGGTTCGAGGTCGAGTTCGAGGTTGGGTTCGAGGTCGGGTTTGGCTAGGGTTCAGGTTGGGTTTGATTCGAGTTCGTGGTCGGGTTTCGAGGTCGAGTATGATTTGGGTTTGAGGTCGGGTTTGATTCGGGTTCGAGGTTGGGTTTGGCTCGGGTTGGGTCGGGTTGAGGCCTAGTTGGGTCTGGTTTAGCTTGGGTTTGGCTCGGGTTCAGGTCGGGTTCGAGGCTGGGTTCGAGATCGGATTTGGCTAGGGTTCAGGTCGGGTTCGATTTGGGTTGGAGGTCGGGTTTGAGGTTGGGTTGGAGGTAGGGTTTGAGGTCGGGTTCGAGGTCGGGTTTGATTCGGGTTCGTGGTCGGGTTCGAGATCGGGTTTGGCTAGGGTTCAGGTCGGGTTCGATTCGGGTTGGAGGTCGGGTTTGAGGTTGGGTTGGAGGTCGAGTTTGAGGTCGGGTTCGAGGTCGGGTTTGATTCAGGTTCGTGGTCGGGTTTGAGGTCGGGTATGATTTGGGTTCGAGGTCGGATTTGATTCGGGTTCGAGGTTGGGTTTGATTCGGGTTGGAGGTCAGGTTCGAGGTCGGGTTTCATTTGGGTTCGTGGTCGGCTTTGGAGGTTGGGTTCGAGGTTGGATTCGAGGTTGGGTTTGAGGTCGGGTTTGGATGTCGGGTTCGAGGTCGGGTTTGATTCGGGTTCGAGGTCTTGTTCGAGGTCGGGTCTTCTCAAACTATTATTTATTTTCTTATAATAATTAAAATTAAGGAATCCTAAAGTATATGATAAGAGAAAAATATTGAGCATGAGATATTATGTAGAATTAATAATTAAGGACTTCAAAAATATATACATACTAAAATTAAAAAAAATAAGGAAGTTTTAGGCGTCTCAACAAAAACATGACTATTATGACTATATTAAGGATTTTCAAATATTTATATTTTTCAATTTAATTTAATTTAATAATATTGACGTAACATACACGTGCAACACACATACACTTAAACTAGAAAATTACCTGGGGATTTAGTTATTACAATTTTATTTAAGTATTATCGGGCGTATTGTTACTTTGGAATTTTTACTCCAATTTTCTTTAAGACTATTATATGAGTAATTTATTTGTTGTATATTAGTTGAGTGTTATTAATTTATGAATGTTAGTATTAATACTTAAGCATCAAATAATGTTATAATTATATTTTCAATAATCGTCTTTGAACAACTTCTAATTTTATTGAAACAACTTAATCATGTATTCGTTGCTAGACTTGCAGACAATTAAACAGTACAATATGTTTAATTCTTATTTAGTTGGGGTGTTTTTTTTAATGTATATATATAACAAAAGCATGTAATGCATCATTCAAAGTGTATAACTAGTATTTGTTAAAAATAGTTGATACTTCATTTCTTTTAATTTATATGAACCTAATTGATTGGTTACAAAGTTTAATAAGAAAAAAATCTTTTGAAATTGATGGCTTAAAATAAGTTTTGTTATGAAACCGGATATTAAAAGAAGTACGGAGAGAAAATATATTAAATATATAAAAGGAAGGAATCTTTTCTTTTTACTAAATCTTTTCTATGTTATTATCTTGTACAGAACATTGTATATATATAGACATGAGTGAGGACAAGTGTCTTTCATATGGACAATTACATGTCATTTTGTGTCTTAGTC
>JBCEWC010009878.1:0-18250 GCA_038996855.1 Solanum aculeatissimum
GCTCCTGGTTTCTTTGGGATCAGTGCCACAAAGGTGGCATTGAAAGCCTTTTCAAAAACTCCCTTGTGGTGGAAGTTGTGTATTGTTTGCATCAGGTCCTCTTTTGGAATCTCCCAGCAGGCATTGTAGAATTGCAAGGTGAACCCATCAGGACCAGGAGCTTTGTCCCCATCACATTGTTGGATAACTTGCAGCACCCCTGTCTCTATAAAGGGTCTCTGTAGCCATTCAGTTTCCTCATTGGTCACTGTAGGGCAGCCTCTTAATATAAAAAAGGGTCTCCATGCTTCATTCTCAGTATATAGGTTAGAATAAAAATCTAACAAAGCATTTTTTACATCCTCAGGCTGTTGGATTTCCTCCCCCTCTACTTCCAGTCTATCAATTGTGTTATATCTTCTGTGAGTTGTAGCCAACCTCTGGAAGAATCTAGTATTCGTGTCCCCTTCTATCAACCAAAGAGCTCTAGATTTTTGCCTCCACTTCTCTTCCTCTTGTTTTGCCAATGTTTCAAGTTCCACTAGGTTTGTTGCCCTGATCATCATTTCTTCATCTGAAAGCTCTCTATCTTCCTGTACTTTGTCTAGTTCAGCTAATTCTTCCATCAACTTACTTTTTCTGGTGGCCATTTCAGCAATAGTTTCTCTGCTCCAAGTCTTAAGCTTTTGTTTTAACAGCCTCAGCATGGTGCATAGTTTGAAATCTGGGCAACCTTCAACCTTGAAACCATTCCACCATTTCTCAACCATCTCCTTGAAGCCCCTAGTTTTGAGCCACCAGTTCTCAAATTAGAAGTAAGAACTTCTTTTCTCCCAGTCTCCACACTCCAAAATTAAGGGGTTGTGGTCTGAGGTTACTCTAGGTAGGATTCTTTGTGTGATTTTCTTGAAGCTTTCCTCCCACTCTGCTAAAAATAGAAATCTGTCCAGCCTAACATTGTTCGAATGAGATGCTCCCCTAACCCAAATATACTTGCCCCCACACAGGTTGGGGTTATGTAACTCTAGATCTTCAATCCACCTAGAGAACTCAGCCATGGTATTAGTAGTTCTAAAGCATCCCCTTCTCTCCCCCATTCTCCTGATTGTGTAGAAATATCCTCCTGTCACCCATGGCCCTACACAAAGTTCCCTCATTGCAGCCAGCTCCTCCAAACACTCAAGCTTGTCTTTCCTGGTGTGCGGTGCATAGACACCAGTAAAAAAACCAGCTAAAAGAGTCTTGTAGTGCTTCAAATTTATATGTAATTGAGTAGCAACCTTCCTCTACCTTGGTGCCTCTCCATAGTCTGCTGTCCCACATCAACGGGATACCACTTTTATTGCCATCTGTGTCTTCGGAACCACATCCCATCCATCTGTTGGGCCAAATATTAAGTGTCACCTTCTCTGCTTCCTTACTAATTTTCGTTTCCTACAGACAAACTACATCAGCCTTCCACTTTTGAAGACAACTTTTGACAAGAATTTTTGAATTCCCATTACTAAGACCCCTGACGTTCCATGACACAACTTTGATCTTCATTTATAAGTTAGAAGTAGATTCTTCCCCCAGCTTCTTGTTCCTTCCACTTCCTTGTTTAGGTTCGATTAGAGATTTTTCAACTCATTTTTGCCTATGCCCTTGCTTTTCGGAGTTGAGGTACTCTTCTGTTTTTTCTTGTCCAAGTCCGACTTCCTGTCGGTGATTCTCATGAGGAGTTCTAGAGTTTCTCTCTCAAATCCTTCAAAAGCTACGTCGTAGGTGTTACTTAACTCCAGGATATGGGAGTTCACCCAGTTGGGTGCTTCAGTCTCCATCGCCTTAACATCCGCTGGATCTTGTATGTTAACTGGGTCGAGTTGAAGCACTTGCTGAATTTGAAGATCCGTTTCTTTTGCCTCAGTCTCCTTCTCTGATTGTTGTTGATTTTCACTATCCTTTGGTTGTCCCTGTGCATGAAGACTTTCTCCTGCAATTGGCACCTCATCGTCAACAGCTGCAATTGGCTCTTCTGTCGCCTTGGTTTTTTCCTCCCAATTTTAAGTGCCGAAAGGAATTTCTCAACAAGGGTTTTAATATCTTCAAGGCCTCAACAGGGGGCATGTGCTTGTTATGTGATTTTTTATTGAAAGAATCCTCCAAGCCTTTGGAATGGGCTTCGAATGTAATTGTGTTGCAGCCCAAATAATATTTAGTGTTATGGGTCCAAAGAGTTGGATCCGACCCCTTTAACCCAAATCTTCTCTCCACTTATCTCTGTCATGTCACATGAAGACCCATGCGCCATATGAAAGGTCGCCATCGTGTCAAGATGTCCTCCTTTTACCACCAGGTCGTTGTCAAGAACCTTCTGGACAGAGAAGTCTTTCGCGTCCCTTTCTCTTTCTCCGGCAATGGCTTTCGCCGTCGACTCGACCCAGAGTTGCATCATGAAGAGGACTCCGCCGTTTTCAATCCCAAACTCCTTCGGAAATATCATTTCCGTCACCATTAACCTTAATCCTTGCCCATTTGAGATGATTTCGAAGGGTGGTTTCTTCTTTCGTTTCAAACCACCCGCCGCATCAGTCTCCAATGGCTTTGAAGGTTGTTTGTGACCAAAGGTGCAGAGGTAGGCTTATGATTCTGACCCATGTCGAATCTATTGTCTTCGTCGCCTTTATGGTATTAACCAGAGGGTTCCACCAATTTAGGCAGACCAGAGTCTTCCTCCACTCCCATCTCCCTTCCATGATTTGTTCTGCTTGTTGCATGGAGCTACATTCGAAAAGAAATAGATTGTTGCCCATCTCATATACGCTCATACCATAGGCTTGCTTCAAGGTGTTGTGAGACCACTTCCTGACTTCTGACAACGTCGTTTCTTCTCTAAATTTCCCCGCCAAGCTTCTTCTGAGTACTTCGCTATGTTTGCATAAGGGTTCTTTGATGATGATGCTTCCTTCTCTCTGATCTGCTGGTTCTTCTACAACTTTCTTCCCATTTGGGTCGTTTGACCATCTCAGCGTAGGAGATGTTCTCGTCAATGGTTCTGATGGTCTCTGAGTTACTTGTTAACTTATGGGAGTTTATAAACCATGTCACTTTTTGTGCAATGTCTGCCTACCCTGAGTTGAAGGTTAGTTCAGGAATTATGAGAACTAACCGTCTTCTCCCCCTTACACTTATCAAGCTGATGTAACGACCTGTTGTAGTTCCGAGCACAGTAAATTTTAGCTATAGCATGTGCCTTTCTCCACCTACGCATTGAGTTGCCTTTAGTGAGGGAGGCTTCCTTTAGAACTCTAGCTATCCATTCCATGGATTCCTTGTTAAACCTCGCCCTAGTAATTGCGTTCCTGCTTCTCTCTGTCCATTCGTACCAGATGCCGGAGGTACCCGAGATTCTTTCTATATCAAATGACTTAAAACCAATCGCGAAATATATGATGTTATCCTAAGTTGCTCGGACTCTCCAAAAATGTTGCCGCACCCGTGTCGGATCCTTCAATAATACACTATTTTTGGAGGATCCGACACGCACCCGTCAATATTTTTGAAGAGTCCGAGTAACATAGATGTTATCCATTTGTGATGTCTTCACTTTGCAACAAGTCTTACAGAGTACTTCTTGCCAAACGCTGATTCTTTAGGGAAGGGGAGTAGATTTCCTGGCAACCCGCAGGAAAGAGGGGTTTCTCTCTCCTAGTAAGTAGGAGAGAGAGGGTTATTGGGAACTGTGTCTAAGAGCGTTAACATGAACACCAAACACTTTCTTATGTAAAGAAGATTTAACTGAAAGACGAGCTTATTTGAGGCAGAATTAGTACCTGTCAATGACAGACAGTTGGATTCCCTGCGAACATACCTTGACATAGCCTGCAATCACATGGTAGATAGAAAATAATAAGGCATGGTATGCCAGAAGATCAAACGCAATACACCTTAGGGACAGAGCTCAGCCAAAACGAAATTAATCCAACATCAGCAAAGAAAAATAAGAACAGTATGGACAATCCAGTGCACACTGTACCTTAGCTACACAGCCCAATAAAAAACAAATTAAATGCAAGGACAGCTACTTAAAAAGATGTACCATCAAAAAATGATATATACCAGACTCAAAACTACTCTGACATCAGCAAAGAAAAATAAGAACAGTATGGACAATCCAGTGCACACTGTACCTTCACAGCCCAATAAAAAACAAATTAAATGCAAGGACAGCTACTTAAAAAGATGTACCATCAAAAAATGATATATACCAGACTCAAAACTACTCTGAGTTTTTGCAGTAAATACCAGGAAAAAGTAAACAGCAACTGAAGGGGAAAAGAGAATAAATTCTCTTTCAAAAAGAACACGAAAGGATTTCCAACAACCCATTTTCCATGCAATATCGGACCTTTTTATCTACAACAAGCAGGTTCTAGTACAAGTATTTACTTCTGATCATTGCATCAAGAGGTGCTTCTCAAGTATATGTAAAAAAATACACTTGCCTGGACAGGAAGCAAAGCAGCATCACTTGGCGTAGAGGTACCATCATCAGAGAACACATTCCTACAACAAAACAACAGAGGGCCTATAAAATAGAACGCACATACAATTGCCACTGGTAAACAAATGGCAATCTATTTAAGCTTAAAATAGGGCATTATGAGAATTTCACACTTTTCAGATTACCAAATTTAACATTATCTTTACATGTACCCTTCTCCTATGCCACATCAAATCATTGTTTACTATAACACCACAGTAACATCATGCTTCAAAATGTGCAGCTGTAATAACACCCAACAGCTTGTTCCAAGTTCCACCTACAATTTCGAACTATCCTTGTACAATGTCAGTGTCAAGAGAACCCTCCAACTTTTAAGTGGATTTTGTAAAGATGGGAAATTTAAAATTAGAAAGTGAGCTAGGGAAATTCAAAGATTAAAAAAAAAGTGAGTTAGCAATAGTGAACTCCAAGGAAAAAGGTAATGAGGCTAAGGCTTCAACTTCTGTAAAATTACTCTCAGGAGAGAAGAAGATCATAGAATAATATCACTTTCAGCTATGCTTCAACACAAGGGAGAAGCAATTGATTTTAAATGATTAGTTTGATAATTAACCCTGTAACAGTCTTAGCTTGCTTGTGGCTAAAAATGACTTGATGTAATGCAGTAAATTAACTTTTTCCATCATCAGTTGCTGCAAACTTAAAAGAATTTAAAAGAGTTGTTTATTCTTTTCCATAAGAGCTTCAATATGCTCTTTACCAGTAAACAAAAAGAAGGAAAAAAGAGATATGTTACAAATTTTCTCATCAGCATCTCTTGAAGATACAATCTAGGGCATATTTATCAAGCGCACTTATCTCTAGTTTGGTAAACAGACACCAACTTTTACAACCTTCATTCACATAAAATATAGAGCTACGCTTAGAAATGTTTCAAAAGCGAATGCAATGACTTACAATATTGACGTCAAATTAAGGACTGGAACTATTCTTTTTTTCTTATACATTAAGGTCTGGAAACTTCAGCTCCTATACTCTAAATAAGTATATTCAAAGTTGCACATCATTTGGCTTATCTAATTAAGCAGAGTCCGCTAAGTTTGAAATGGTGATAATCTATATAATTTTTTTTGATAATTGAGAAATCTGTCGGTTGCCCGCCCTTTGGACCAACCACAGCCTTCTAAACTCGGTAGATAATGGGCCAGCCTCTCTACCCTTTTCTACTTAAATACAAGGCTTCGCGTTGCATGGTCTAGAGCTTGAACCTATGATCTAAGCCACAAATCCTCCACCCTTTGCCACTCTAGCTGGGCCCTGGGGACAGTAATAATCTATATAATAACCAAGTAAAAATGTTCGAACTGTACACTTCATTTGTTGAAATACTTGCCAAACAAACAAAAAAAAAACAGAGACCTGCAAAGTTCAGATAAGTTGTGGAGCCTGAACCAATATTTTGATGCCTTACCTCCAAATTACATTCTGCAACTCATCCTGCTTAGCTTCAGGAAGCATCGCAGCATCATAGGCGACAATATTACCATAAAATATCTTTTCTAAATCCTTCATCCATTTAATCAACAATAAGTTAACCTGCAATTTTAATAGAACAAAAGAAATGCATAAACACAAGTTTCTTAATCTCATTATTTTACCATATAAAAATGTAATGGCAATAAAAATTATAATTGGTCAGAGAAATCATGGTAGTCATACGGAGATGCTTGTCCATTCATATACTAAACTTCACCTTCCTCATTTAAGGGGGTATATAATGTGCAAGACCAAAACCAAGATTAGAAGCATTTTCTACGTAACGATTTTGTTGAACAAGATCGAAATTGCAGTATTTATTTCACTCAAGATTGGGTCTCTTTATTTGTTTGGCGTGTGTTTGTGGTGTGTGTGTGGTGGGGGTGGGGGTATTATTTATTTAATTATGTGAACAATGTATGATATTTATACAAAAGTACTGACTCTTGCACAAAAGCATGATTCTGTACAAAGAGAATTTAATCCTCATACACAATACAAAAAACACTCCAAAAATCCTTTTTTTGGATAAAAGTAAAGTTGTATTCTAGCTGGCTACTTCCAAAAAGTTACAAGCTATTTTCATAATTACATAGATCCTAGGAAATCTACCAACTGTTCTACTTCTTCTATACCATCTTCTTTACACCAAAAATACAACATGTTAATGCAATTTTCTTTAACCTTCTGAATAGTGTTAATGTGTTAGTAATATTCTCATGACACCGGAGGTTTCTTTCTCTCCAAATAGCCCACCAGACACAAGCAGGTAATATAGACCACCATATTTTTTTGGGTCTTGCTCCCCCCTTCTCATCCAACAGCTCAAAAGATCAGTAGTGTGTTCTGGCATCACCCAGGACTCTTGAGAAATGCTGAGAAGTGAGAACCATGTGCCACACCTGAACAGTAATCCTACAGTGTAAGAATAAGTGGCGGTTAATTTCCTCCTCCTCATGGAGAAAAACATCTGGAGACAATCTGGAATCCTCTTTTCTTCAGTTTTTCCTGAGTGAGACATGTCCTTTAGGAGACCAACAAGGTGAAGCATTTCACCTTGGTTGGGATGTTGCACTTCCATTTTGTTTCCATGGACCTAGAATTCCCTGAGTGAGACATAATCTCTCTCTTTTACTTTCTACCCATAGAGAACTTGCCATTAGTCGTATTTTCATCTTATACCATCTGTTTCTGTAGTAAGGCCTGTGAATTCACCCAATCTTTAGTAGCAGTTCAGCAGTTCTATCCAATTTCTAATCATTTAGATTTCTCCTACAGGTGAGATTCTATGCCAGAGGGAACCATAACTCAGCAATTTTAGCATCAGGATTGGCACAAAATGAAAAGAGATCTGGGAAGATTGACGTTAAACACTCCAATCCAATCCACTTGCCCTTCCAAAAGAATATTTTATTACCATCTCCCACTTTAAATGACAAATTCTCCTTCATATGAGACCCTTTTCTGATTGATCTCCTTACTAATACTCCATACGAGCTATCCACTGCATTAGACACTCGTTCTTCATTGAGTCCATACTTGTTAAGATATACTCTTCTCCATAATGCCCGATCTTCAACCACAAATCTCCAAAACCATTTAGAAAGTAGACTTTTGTTCTGGACCCTCAGATTCCTAACACCAAGACCTTCTGTCTTCTGGCTTAGTAAGGTTGTCTGCCATTTAACGAAGTGTACTCTTTTTCCTTCTTTAATCCCCAACCATAAGAAATCTCTTCTCGATTTATCTAACCTCTCTTCTGCCTTCGTTGGTAAAGGGAAAAGTGACACAACATAAGTAGGCAGTGTATCCAGAACAAAATTGATCAAGGTGACTCTTCCTCCAAAGATAAGTACTGTGCCTTCCAATTAGCCTACCCCTTCTCTGTCTTCTCAATGATTCCATCCCAAATTTCAAGCTCCTTATGATTATTCCCCAGAGGCATTCCCAGGTAAGTAGTTGGGAAGTGCTCTATACATCTGTATATTTTGCCACTTCCTTGACTTGAAAGATGTTGCTTTTCCTCCAATTCACAGTCAGCCCGGAAAAAACCTCAAAAATCACTAAAACAACTCTAATGTAACTAAGTTGTTCTGCCTTTGCATCGCAAAATATTATTGTGTCATCAGCATATAGAATGTGACTTGTCTGCAAATCAAACCCTATCTGGTTACCAATGTTGAAACCATTTATCTAATTGTTCTATGTGGCCACTCTCATCATATTGTTAAGACCCTCCATAGCTAAAATAAATAGAAAAGGAGAGAGGATCTCCTTGTCTTAATCCTCACTCCGAAGGAAAAAAACCAGCAGGTTCTCCATTAATAAGTATGGAGAACCTGACAGTTTTAATGCAAAAACTAATCCATTTTAGTCATTTATCTCCAAACCCCATCTGCTTTAGAATATTGAGTAGAAACTCCCAATTCATATGATCATATTCCTTTTCTATATCAAGCTTGCACATTATTCCTGGGATCTCTCCTTTAACCCTAGTGTCCACACACTCACTAGCTATTAACGCAGCATCTATAATTTGCCTAACCTTAAATAAAAGCCATTTGATGATTGTTCACTAATTTGCTTATCACTGTCTTAAATCTCTCTGCCAACAGCTTACGAAAGACCTTGTAAGTACCACTACCGAGATTTATGGGTCTGAAATCCCTCAATTCCCTAGCTCCTTCCTTCTTTGGGATTAGAGCCACAAGGTGGCGTTGAGGCTCTTCTCTATTTCATGATGAATTTGTCTCACTGCATTCATGAAGTCTGTCTTCAGTATCTCCCAACAGTTCTGGAAAAAGCTCATTGGGAAGCCATCTGGTCCGAGGGCCTTATTACTAGAACATAATTTTATGCAATTCAATATTTGATCTTCCACATATTGTCTCTGCAACCATTCATTTTCCTCCTGTGTAATGCTTTCCACTCCCTGTAGATTAAAATCAGGCCTCCATTGCTCTGTTCCTGTATAGATTTTGGTAGTAACTAATTTTGGCTCCTTTAGTTGCTTCTGGATTTGTTACTATAACTCCTTCCACACATCAGCTTATCAATAGTGATAGATCTTTTATGGTCCGTAGCCATCCTATGAATATACTTGATATTTTTGTCTCTGTGTTTAAGCCAGTGCACTCTGGACATCCACCTCCAAGCTATTTCTTCATTTATTGTGATATCTTCAAACTCCATTGAAAGATATAATTTTTGAAGTAACTCATCCTCTGATAGTAATCTCAATTCTCGAGTCTTTTCTAAAACTGAAAACTGATTTAGAATTTCCTCCTTTCTCTGATTCCAACTGTTTCTATTCTCCAGTTTCCATTCTTTTAGCTTCCCCTTTAGCATCCTCAACTTGGATGCAAGGACATAAGAGCCCGTACCAGTGATATTTGAAAGATGCCCACCATTCTTTAACTTTGTCTGAGAAACCCTCCATCATTGTTCAAACTTGAAGACTTCTTCAAATTTAAATCTCCACATTCAAGCAACCTCTTCCTCTGTTAGAGTGCTTCTATCAATTATAGAGTCCAAAGCTGCCATTTTGTTTAGCAAATTGGACCTTTGCAAAGCCAGGTTTTCGTTTTCTTCCCTTCTCCATCCTTGAGCTTACCCTTCAAAGCTTTAATTTATGGTCTAATATGTACACTGGTTTCCCTAGAAATGCAAAAGAATTCTACCAAGACATAATTTTGTTTGCAAATCCCTCTGTGTTTAGCCACCAATTTTCGAATTTAAAATATGATTTGTTTAGATCCCAAGGTCCACAGTGTAAGACTTTAGGAACATGAACTTATGTCAATCTCTGGAGAGCAATCTACTTCATTTTGCTGACTTGTTCACTCCACTCAGATGTGAATAGAATTCTATCTATCTTTAATGCTGAAGTGTTAGTGTCTCCCCCTAACCATCTATGTGTTCCACCTTCTAGTGGCAAATAAATCAATAAGTTTCAAGTCTTATATGGTGTCTGGATTTTCTACCATGGCAAAGGACCTCCTTTGACAGTTCCTCTTCTCCATGGGGAATCTGCACACACATTGAAGTCCCCACAGACTGCCCAAGGACCCTCCATTGAACCTCTAACAGCCTCTAACCCATCCCATACCTCTCCTCTCCACTTTACAGTTTGGTGCATACAACCCAAAAATGTAACTGTTGAAATTTTGGAGCATGGCTTCAAAACTGCAAGTATATGTATGCACTTGCAGAACTATCCATAACATGATGATTCCATCCTTATTACTAGGGGTGGGCATGGTATGGTATATACCGAATACCATATCGAAACCGAATTTTTTAATACCGTGGTATGGTTATTATGGTATTTGGTATGACTTATATATTTTTTTGGTATTTAAAAAATAAATACCGAAATACCGTATACCATACCGAAATATATATATATATATATATTAAATTTCATAAAAGTGTTAATTTTTAAGTACTACATATCCAATTGTCCACAAAGCCCAATAGGTAATAGCTCATACCCAAATGTATGTGCAGCTCGATACTATATGTATACTAGGAGTGTAGAGGGAGTTATATGTATACTATAAAGTTTGATCTAAGAAATGTATGTGCAGCTCGATAAGGGATAGTTATGGTTACCGAATACCATACCGTAGAATACCGAAACCGAAATCAAAAATACCGAACCATACCGAGTTAATTTGGTATGGTAATGGTATCAAATTTTTAGATACTGAATACCGAAATTACCATACCGAATTTTCAAATACCGTACCGTACCATGCCCACCCCTACTTATTACTACTAGCTTCTAAAAAGAATACTTTAACCAATTGCCTCCCCATATTTGTTTCACTATCTCTTGGATGTCTCCTTGTAGCTTAGTTACTTGAAGACAGACAATGTTAGCCTTTCCACTGTTCTATACAGATCTTCACCATTCTCCTTTTTCCCCATCATTTAGTTCCCTACCATTCCAAGATACGGGTTGAGCTTCATGATTCAGACTGTACACATCCTTTCCCCTTGTTCCTGCCCTCACTGGTTTAGAACTTGACATCAAAAGAAACTAAGTTCTTTAACTCGTTGGTGCCTTTGAATCTATTTTTCATGATTTCTGTAGATGGATCCATCATCCTAGTCTGCATGCATGCATGCATCAATTTTTGATGGCCTTTAAAATCAGTTCCAAACAGTTTACCAAGTTCAATTTAGTTCTATCATATCTAGGCTGACGTGATTTTCCCCTTCTACCTCAGTAGCTGATCCTGTAGCTAAGTGTATCGTTCTTCCACTTCCCAACTCTCTCCCCCTCTATCTCTTCTAGACTTGTCTCTTTCTTCTTCAAATTTTCTGCAAGTGTTTCTACGTCTAGAGTTGTAGCAGTGACTCGAAGGTTTTCTATTGCAGTGCTGTGCTCAGGGAAAGATGTTCTCAACATCGTGATCTCATCCCAGATTCAACAATCTGCAACTCTGAATTGGGTTGGGCTTGCAGATTAATTAAGTTCTGTTTGAAAAATCTCCACCGCCCACGTGCACATTCCAATCAGCAGTTGTTAAGCTGGCTATTTGATTGATAACATCAAAGAAGGCTTTTATCCTCTGGGTATTACCCGTCTTCTACACTGAACATAGATCAGATCTCTGTGCAAAGCCCTCTCCTAAGGATCCTCCAGTCTTCACCGTCTCCGTCATGGTTGTCTTTTTCACCATGATTTCGATCAGAGCCTTCTCGAAGGTTATGGCTTACTTAACCCAGATCGGGACTCTGAGGGTGTAACCTTCTTTAGTTATGGCAACCTTATTGGATATTCTTCAACCTTCACTTCTTACCTCAATTCAAGCCCATTTTGAGATGGTTTCTCAGTTTACTCCAGTATTTTATGCCATCATCCACGCTTATCACCTATTTCTTTAAAGGTGCCAAACAGGTAATCCTACTGCTCTACTCTAAGTCGTTTCTCGTCTTTGCTGGGAAGGTGCGCAACCAACTAGAGGGTTCCACTGTTTTAGTTGTACCTTCAGTTTCTTCCGTGCCCACTCTCCTTGCAAGATTTGCTCCGCCATGCGCTTATTTGGGAAATCAAAGAGGAAGATATGCCCTGCCACTTCGTAGATATTGACTCCAAATGCTTCCTTCCATATCAAAGAGGCCCATCTTCTTCCATCAGTCAAAGTAGGTATCTCAATTCCTTCAACTAATCTCGTGATGCTTCTCTCTAGTAAGCCCTCTATGTTATCAATGGGTTCCATGTGACTTTGGTGCTTCCATTTACTGCTCTCAACCACCCTAGTGTCTGGAATAATTGGCTTTGAATGTTGTTTGACTGTGCGCTGGGGAGTGGTATTAATGAAGCCTTCAATCTTGGAAGCTATGTCTCTCCATCCCACATTAATGACAGGTTCAGGAACAGTATACAAAAAGCTCATGTACCTTCAATGTAGATTGTACTTTCTGGTACCATAATATTCTGACATTTGGTCTTCTGTCCTCCATCTTCTTACTAAATTCTTGTTGTCATTGGAAGCTTCCTTGAGAATGTGACCGATACATTCCATTGTCTTTCTGCTCAATGTTATCCTACACATTCAATTTTGGCTTCTCTTTACCCAATCAAACCAAGTTGTGTTACTGGAGTTCCATCTTGTAATATCAAAGGACCTGAAGCATGTGTTAAAATAGATTCTGTTGTCTGCCATTGTAATGAAAAGATTGGAGCAATGGTGAGAATAGCGAAGGGAGTGAAGCAATAATCACAGTACAAACTATTAGGCTCTTCATCTCCTCTAGATCTCGTAGTTTTCCTACTCCTCATTCTTTGCAGATTTCTTCCACTAAGAAAGATCATACTTGTAGAATTCCATCTTGGAAATACACAGGGATAAAGTCACAAACAACATGTCGAACAGAATCCAGTTATTGAGAAAGTTGAAAGGAGAAGGTCGCAAAAATTATTTGGAAAGGGAAAAAAAGACATTATCAAGGGTACTGTCTAGTAACCCAACTTACTATACGTCTGAGGTTGAAGATTGGAACAAGATCATGAATTATTTTGTGTCACAACAGTGAGGAAACCAAAAAAAAAAAAAAAGGAACTCCTTTAAAATGGGAAACAGTAACTTCTTCTGTGGAAGTTGGGGGAACTAGGGATAGAGATTTGAGGGTATTCAACATAGAACTCTAGGACAGTGAATTTGATGATTTAGATTGGAGAATCAACCAACCATCGTAAAGTTATCAACAATATGTAACACGAGTGGGAGAGAGTGGAGGGGTGGAGGATCATTGGGATACATTAACATATGCAGAAGCACAACAAATGGTGGCAAGACTTTTAAAGCTATTGTCTTCTGGAAGCAGCTATGGTGTGGTGATCTTAAGCTATTCCAAAGAAGAAAAGAATTAAAAGGAATTGCCTGATACCAAAGAAGTTCAAAAAGAACTGCTTGTTGGACAATGCAAAAAGCATGCCAGACCATGGAAATTGCAATCGGTCCATTTAAACATAGAATCGAGTATTTCTATTAATATCAAACTGAAGACAAGACAATACAAGTCTACAAACTTGGGGAAGGTATAAATGCTTGAATGACAAATAGGTAAGAAAACCCTCCAGAATTGTCATATTAAATGTGTAAATGACAGTGTTTTGGACGGCGAAAGGCAACAAAGGTCTGCCTTGCCACGCGGCGAAGCGCTCGCCTTTTTGAATTGAAGCACCAACTAATACCAAAAACTTAAAATATTATATAACATATATAAATATCCAAAATCTCAATAGCAATAACATATATTATCAAATATGTCAATTCAAAAACTAATAGTAAATAAATACTATATTAATATGTATAAAACTAAATTGAGTAGGGCAGAAATAAATATAGAAGAATTAGAATATTTTTTTTGTAAATATAGGCAGATTGCAGTCGGTAGCTCCACAGAGCAGAAAAAAACAGAGCGCATTGCTGTGCTGATTGCATATGAAAGAAGAAGAAGAGAAGAGGAGGAGGAGAAGAAGAGAAGAGAAGAAGAAAAAGAGAGCTGAGAATGTACCTACTAAGATCTCGAATTGAAGAACTGAAGAAGAAAGAAGAAGAGAGAAGAAGTACCTGCTGAGTGCTGACTGTGACAGGAGAGAAGCGAGTCGCGAAGGAGAAGAGGGTCTCGAAGCTTGCTACCGGAGAAAAAAAAGGGAGTCGAGAGTAGCAAGTTTGCCAAAACTCAAAATAAACCTAATATTGCTTTTAATTATTAAATCAGAGACCTTTAAAAAAAAGGCGATGCCTTTAGCCCTCGCCTCGCCTCTCGCATGTCGCCATTTCCTCGCCTTGACTCGCGTTGCCAGTAATAGGCGAGAGAGCTGTGCCTTGCCTCGCAATTCGCCAAAGGCGAAAAGGTGCTCGCCTTTGAGAACACTGGTAAATGAAAACAGAAAAAGTAGAGATGAACTATTGCATCTTCTTGATACCTTCTTTTTCAGTGGAACACCCATCAGGGAAAAAAACTAGAGATGAAAAGTAAAAACTTTTTGAGGATATCAAAGCTCTTCACCAAGGAAAGTGATCTGTTAGATTTACAAACATCCAAATCTCAAATGTAAGAACTAATATGGAAGAAGTTTATGTCTGGAAGATCACAGATGCCCCAGCTTAGGCACTACAGATTTTTATACATCATCCTTGTTATATCATGGATGTCCCCCAGCTTAGCACTAGAGACTTGTTATATACACCCTACAACAATTATTTTGGATAAGCAACCCATAATTATAATAATCCCGTTTGTTCATCTCTCCTATTATTTTCTTTTTTTATGAAGGGCATGCACTCGTTCTTTGTGCTAGATATATTTCAACTTCCAACCCAAAATTTTCTAAAGGAACACCAAATCTAAGATTTGACAACTTTATGATTACCCGAAGTTCGCTGATTGAATGACAAAGGCAAAATCAGAAATTAAAATTATATCCAGCAAGATTAATAGTTCAAGTAAGAATCATGTTTCCAGCAGAAACTGCTTAGTGAAATACAAAAAGAACGCCAAGAAGAACTATTTGCTTATAGAGTTGATTTTCTGTATCAGGGTTCTGTAACTTACCCCAGCTTTAGAAACTCTCAGCTCCACATCATGATTATAAATCTCATACAAGTATTGTCCCAGTTCAACACCTTCCTTACCCTCCTGTTTCAAGCGTCGCAAGCAAAGCCACATATGGATAACTAGTAACGAGAATGTGGTCTTAAATGTTTTCTCCAAGCTAAATACTGCATGCAACATATATACACAAATCAGACAACTAAAAGACATTAATTAGCATAGCCAATCTGGGAACAAAAGGTAATTATACTTTCTAAAGATGAAGAAAAGTAAGGTTGTTGGTGAAAATGAAATAGCACCAATTGTGACACATTTATTAACCAATTTTAAATTTGCTTGCTTGTCCAAAGATAGGAGTATGGTCTGTGTACATCCTTCCCTCCCAGACCCACATGAGGGATTACACTTGGTATGTTGTTGCTGTCGAAATTAATTAAATGACAGTATTTTCATGCAGTGTTATCAAAAGCAAAAAGCTCTAAGGTTTGTTGGGGCTTTAAGCGCAAATAAACAGGGGCTTCAGCCAGAAAATGCGCAAATGGAGAAACCACACACACACACATTTAGTCCGAAAATAATAATTACAAGCATGAATAACAAATCTATGGAAAAAGAAAATGATTGTTTTAACAATAAAGTGTAATATCAATGGTTTAACGGCGCCTCATCAAGAAATTCTCATTCACAAGGAAAAGTATGTCTAAGAGCCTTGATGTTTACACTGAAGCGGACATTAAGCGAAGCGAAGCACTGAATGCGTTTTGAGTCTTGCTTCAAAGCTTAAGCACGCCTTTGATAACATTGTTTTCATGGGAAAGAGATATCATATTAGACATATTTGATCCCAAACAGCTGAATATTTTCCTGAAATATCACATGGAAAATGAATATTCAAGAAGTCGGGGTCAAGTATTAACATGAGCAAGAATGCTGCAAACGAGCTGGGTTGAAGTCTTAAGAGATACAAGATGCCCGTACTTAAATGATAGTAAGGATTGTCGATCAGAAATGTGAATAAGGAAGTATTTAATGTGCAATAGTTTCAAAATTCAATGCAGAAACTCACACCTCAAAATCAGAGCACCTGAAGAACACTAACTACTTGAATTCATTGAGAGGAAGGATCGACCCAATACTTCATCAAAAAAGGGAAGACACAGTCAATAAACTTAGGCTGCCATCTGCAAACAGCTTGTGTATTATGTATTATTTCCCTATCTTTTACTTCAGATATAAGCTAACTATAAAATTATACTGAATCTTTTTTTTTTTAAAAATGAAGCACAATTGTGGATAATATGTGGATCATTGTTATTATTTTTATAAGATAATATAAATTTAAACATAGGGATCCATGGACACATTGCAAAAGGCAAAAGCTATGATGATCAAGGAGCAGACTGACCATCGTAAATAGCAGGTCTATCAACTTGGTGAATAACGCGACGATAAATAACATTTGCCCCTCGAATGGACTTGCTTTGCTTACTATAAAACAGCATTAGCTTAAATATAACGCGCTTAAAGCCCTCATATTGTGGATCTTCAACTCTGAATGGTGAATCAGGTGCTAGTGCCAATGAATGAGGCTTAGACCAGAACATCTTGTTCAAATTTACCTATTCAAGTGATTGAAGTCAATTAGCAGCAGTTCAAAAAGTTGGACGAATTTACTTATCTAAAAAAACATAGTTGCAGAAATTACATCCAAACAAATTTCTGTTCAGTGCAAATGCGAACAACTTAATTAAGTGAATGTATCTTCTTTCATTTCGCCCAACAAAGTCAATTCATGAAATTATATATATAAGGCAAGCATCAGAACTAAAAGATTAGAACTCCAAGGAATAGATCTATGCAGGATGATAATATCATTTTACACTACATCAACCTAAGGGAACAATAACAGAAGTGATTCATGCATTAACTTCATTCACATTTAATTAGAACAGGCAAATTGTCATAAGTAAGGGTGTCATAATGAGCCCAAATATAGCTAACCCGTCCAACCTGCCCAAAATTTTATGGGTTGGGCTCAACATAATTTGAATTGGGTTCAATTTCAACCCATTCAAGCCTTACCCATTTCAAAAGAACCTTCAATTGAGCCCAATTTAATTTTCAATTTCAACCCATTCTAAGGCTTTTTATTTGCATCCATGTAATGTATTATCTATCTATTTGTAACATTTTATTTTTATTTTCTTTGAGTTGAAATTCAAATTATGGTCAAATAATAATATATTAAAATTATTGAGATTGAGAGGGTCAAATTGGACGGATGATGACAACTTGAATTTCAGACTATTTGAGCCCAAAGTAAATTTGGGTAGGTTATGACACAGTCTGATTTCTATTTTAACCTATTTTAATATCCCAATTTCAATCCAACTTGCCTATTTGATACCCTTAGTCATGAGGTACTCATAACACCAAGGAATTGGAAAGTGAATTTTACCAGGCAATATAAGTAAACCTAGCGTAAATCAATCTTTTTTAGAATCAAATTGATGCGGCAAACGCAACCAAGAAATGTAATCTGTAGTAAAAACCTGGTCATTAACATTGTAGAGTTTATCAGCAGCTGGTTCAGCAACGGCGGCAACCTTGGAATAATCTCGGCAGTGAAAAGAACACAAACGTCTTCCCAATTCGGAGTTAACTCTACCAAACAGGGAAATCGCTCTGCTCCATCTCGTCAACATCCTTTGAACTTTGCTTTAGGAATTGGCTTAGGATTTTATTAAACACTCTAAATTACAATGGAGGAAAATCCTACGGTCAGTTTGTAAACACTAGGATCTTATTTGTGTTGTGTAGAGCCAGCGAAACAGCGATTCTGTTTTAGGGCCTGTTTGGAAATTGAGATTTGATGCGACGAAGATTAACCTGTTAGGTAAGGGTGGCAAGCGGTTCGGACCAGTTTTAAATGGATCGGTTTTATCAGAATTGGAATTGGTATCGGTTCTGTAAACCCCCTAAAGTACCGGAATTGATCTTATTGGAACCGGTTCTACCGGAAATTCGGGGGGGTATTTTTTTTTTTTTAATTGTTAAGTTATTAACTTGTATAGTTGTATTATATCTATAAGATTCTATATTTAATATTTTAAATTGTTAAGTTTATTTAATATAATTTAAAAAGTTACAACTTATAAAATAATAAAAACTTTA
>JBCEWC010009879.1:0-18250 GCA_038996855.1 Solanum aculeatissimum
GTAAATCCTTCCAAAATGGGAGACCCGTAAGGAAGGTGGCTATCACACCGAAATGAGAGGCCCGTAAGGTGTGGTGTCGATTACCCTTGGCAAGTAATCATCTCCGATCCAATGGGAGGGCTTTCATTGGGAAAGTTCATGTTGTTGATCACATGGATTTGGATGTCGATTATGGTTCCACCCCCTCTATGCTAAGAATTATGGCATTTCATGCATCATGAGTTTCATGGAATATTTTATATTGTTCTTTCTTATATTCACTTCTATATATGTGCCCTTGCCATGTAGGTTTTTATAGGTTCACATGCACGTGCATTTACATGCCTGCATACTTAGTACTTTATTCTGCTAACCCATACTCTTGTCTACATGTTCTAACCATGTACGTCCCGGCGATGATCTCTATCTACCTTTGCACGACGAGTGATTATCTTGAATCCTATTGATTGTGGTGAGCCCTTTGTTCAAGGGCAATAACCGCTTTCTATCTAGCTAGTATTACTTTTATTTTCCTATTGCATGTATTGAGGGTGAGCCTCAAACTATGTCGAGGCCTTTCTCTTTCTATGTAGTGGCAATATTGGACACACTATACTCTTGTGTTGTATTAAGCTATTTTGGGATTGCTATGACTATTGGGATTATGTTATGGATATGAGTTTCCTATTATGCTTATGCTTACAATTATGCTTATGCTTATGTTTATGGGATTGTGAATGTTGGAAATGTGCTTATGTGGAAAGTCTCATAATCCTAGTGTGCCCCCATAGCTTGAGTCCTACTTACCCGCCCCATAGAAATACTTGTTATGTGTTGTGTGATTCATGCTCATCCCATTCCCGGTTACATCCCTATAGCTTGAGTCCAAAGCCCTATTTTCCTCAGAACTTATATGTTATGTGTTTACTTCTGCATTTCCGAATAGATGATGTGTGTGATGGTGCTAGGATGGCTTGATCAAGGGATTTCAGGTCCTCTTTCGCCATGTCACATCTAGGCTCCTTATCCGGGTCGTGACAAAGATGGTATCAGAGCCCTAGGTTTGTAATGATCCTCGGAGTCGTGCATGTTGCGTCACTTAGTGGGGACCACTATTGATATAGAGCTTTAGTTATTTGGTTAATTCATAGACTTTACTTCAGTATTTACTTTCACTGTTGTATGTGATGTGATAATGAGGCGAAGTGGTTCTCTTGAGGAATCAACAATGGTTTTTAGTGCCGACAACACCAAAGGTACCCTCCTGAATCATGACAAACTTGATATCAGAACACAAAGTTCAAGTTTCCTAGGATGTCGATGAAGTCGTGTTTGTAGGATCATTTTATGATTGTGAGGGCCCCACTTCTATAAATGAGAGGCTATGTACATTTAAGAAAAGTTTTCCTTCTTTCAAATCTTTGATCGTGCAATAAAGTTGTCCCCTAAGAAAATTTATTTGGATTCATGCATTTGAGCTAGAGAAAGATGTACCTCGACTCTCTTATCTAAAACTTGCTATTGACATTATTCGTAAAAGGGAAAGTTATGTTTGTAAGAGTTTTATATTATAACCCAAGAGAAGATTTTATATTGAAGTGTGATGGTGTTAGTGAAGGCTAAGTCTAGGTGTTGAAGAGATTAATAGAGTAGTCATAGGGTAGATACATAATCGTAGAGAATCAATCTGCAGTCTTAGGATATTGACCTTTGAGATAAGGGGCTCGAGACATGATAAGGCAATGAACCGAAGTAGGTTTTGAGCTTTCGATAATGATGATATTGACTTCAATGAATCCATAAAGTGGTTTGAATATTAGGTTTAAATGTGTGGATGTCATTATTTGAGTGATCGTGGAAGGCTATTGATGACTTTTAAATAAGTGTTTCGAGTAAAGGCATTGAAGTAGTGAGAACAATTAATATTCTCTAAATGAAAGTCCCTATGAAGGTATCGAACATGAATCTTATGGGATATATTGTAGAAGCATGATTAACTTATGGGTAGCACACGGTGACTTTAAGGTTGGCTTGAACTTCATGAAAGAAAGAAATTAGACTTATTCCTTGGAGAGAGTTATATGCTTCAAATAATGAAGTATAGTATTCGAGAAGAAGAGCATAGTTGAGAAAAGTTGTTAATCCTAAAAGTTGTCAGTCGTGTCGCTAATACATAGTAGTCCTATTCTTATATCATGTCCATAATTCTCTAACCAACAGATATGATACGTTTGGATAGAAGCATTCGATTTGGTATCCTTATTCTCAATTCAAATATGAGGTCCATTAGTAAGTTGAGTTCTTATCTTTGAGTGGATGCCCCTTTGGAGTCTCTAAGTATTTGAGTATGCAAGTCATTGATTTTATTCATGCCTAATGACGATGTTAGAGATAATATTCCAATTCTGAATCTTGAGTTTTGAAGTGTATTTTTTAATATCTGAGTATTTGAGTTCTTGATGGTATTCATGCTTGATGGGCTTCCTAGTTTATTTATCATTTAAGGATGAATGATTCCAAGTGATAGATATTGTAACACCCTAAATTATTTTTAGTGAAGATCGAGCCATCCTCATATGCATATAAGCTTTTAATAGATGATTCCTAGATTTTAAAATAAATTCTTTAGTGTGGAAATATAGTTAGAGATGAGTTGAGGTCACAAGAATCCTTTAATGCAAAGTTACGTCAAAACCTTCCTAACCGAATGAGTTTCGATGTATGATTTTATAAAGGTTTGGTGACCCAATAATTTCTAAGTTGTGTATATATATGTTATGATCAATTCTTAAGTATTCAAGGTGTATTAGATGCGATTTTGGTTAATAAGGAATCCTTTACATCAAGCCTTGTACAAAGAATTTCTTTTGACTAAGCTTTCATATGAGTTCATAAAAGGGTCAACTTCAAATTACCATATCTCCTAGAATATAAATAGTTAGGTATCCCACAACATATGAAATTAAAGATCTTTGAATTCTCTTTCCAAGTACACCAAGATTGCTTCATTTGGAGTTTGGAGTAAAAATTATGCCTATTTTAGTAAAGACTGTCAAACCAATGTTTGTAGGGTCAACATCTATGACCATAAAACTATTGGTCGTAGTTTTAACTATGAGCCCTCACTTTCAACTCACGAAAAATATTTGCAAAGCTAGTTTTTGAATCCAAATTCCAACAGACTAAATCATCTGTCGTAGGAGCCACTACGAGCCATAGTTTGGACCCATTGAAGGTACTTTAGGACCCCATAATCCACCCACTATTTTGGAATAGATTTCGACGACCCATAGAAGCTTCTACAGACCGTAGATTGCTCAATAGATGACCTGGGAAACTTTTTAACAAGGGCTATTTTAGTTGTTTCACATTATTTCTAATACTAAACTTGACGGTTTTACACCTAATTAAATCCCTAAATATCATCATTCAACCTCATTATGGTTAAAGACATTCCAAGAATTTGAACAAGGTTTCAAGAGGAGAACAACTAGGGTTTCAAGAGTATCTAGTGAGCTTTTCAAAGTTCTTCATGAATCTAAATCTCTCAAGTATGTAAGGCTACCTAAAGCATTGGATTGAGTCCATCGACATTCCCTTCTTTATTGTAACACCCTTAATGTTTTGAGGCCTAGAAAAATGAAAAACAGGAAAAATAATTTGATGATCTGATCCTACGAGCCAAGTTATGACTCATATATTCAACCACAGGTCATAGGTCACCTCATGGAAAGTGTCCATAGAAATTTTGAAAATTGAAGAAATAAAGTTGACTTATGTGTTATTAGATGAGCTTGTATGTTGACCCATGACCCGTAAGTATGTCTCGTACGTGGAGGCCCTGAGGAACAAAATTTTGTCTACGTCTGGAGTCTCACTACTAAGGGTTCTACACCCCATAGGTTTATCACTAGTCATACTACATGTTTGTGGGTCAGAGTCTGCAAATACAGTGGTTGAACTTTTATGACACCCTGACCTACGAGGCAAGATATGAGTCGTAAGTTGATCTACGACCCATAGAAGGGGTTTCATGTATGGCTCTGACAGTTTTTAATGAAGGGTTTTTCAGACATTCTAATCCATCTAAGTCCTAAACTACATCGTTTGGGTTACTCTAACTACCCTAACCGACTTAACTCCTATAAAATTGTATTGCTAACTCATTCAAAGCTTTTAATTCTCCAATTTCTCTCATGGGTTCATAATATTCCTCTCTCTAAGCCAAGGGTCCCATTGAAGCTAAAACTTGAAGGTTTGACTAAGGATTTCCATTTTTTCCTTAATTGTAAGGATTTTACTTGAGGTATGTAGGGCTTCATTCATGAATTAGTTTCATCCATGAAGCCTAATCCAAAACATTCTTTTTATAAAACATTTTTATTATGAATTCTTTTTAGCTTTTAAGTTATGATTCCTATAAGATAATTATGACTGATTATGTATGAATCACGATGAATTTCATGATGAATATAGTTTCCAAGTAAAAGTATGTGATTTTAAAGTATGCATGATTAGAGCTTAATGACTTGATATGAGTTACTTATCAACGATCTAATTTGATTTTTAATTACATGTTTTCGCTATGAATCAAACTCAATCATATGATTTTGACTCATGTTCTTAGACCCGCTAGTCTTCTATGATAAAAGATATGATTCTCTATGCGTACAATCTCAAATATGAAAAAAATATTTTAAACAATGATGATGATGATATTATGATAATGATTATGTTATGGAAGCTATGATGATACTATGATAAAGAGGGTGATGAAAACTCTAATGTTTATAATGATGATAAGGTTGGAATGTCTACCCCACACTATGATGAAAAGCTTTATGAATGGACTATTATTATGACATGGTATTCTATGAAATATTTTGATGAATATTCATAAATTATGAAAATATGATTATTAATAAAGTATAAAGTATATTGAAATCTAGGTATATGCATGTTTTGTGTATTCCGTGAGATATGACTTAGCATCAAGAAGGCTTTGGTAGACGTCATGGTCCCATAACAATGTGTCACCATAGGAATGATGTTTATGTTTTATGCCTTAAACATGAGCTATTGGATCCAATTAGTTTATATGATGGAAACTCACCATGCTAGAATAGAGCCTAAAGAATGGAGTCAAATGATAGTTCTCGTCGTGATAGGATAAAGATTATAGGGTGAGAATTGAGTTTAGCTTGGCAAAGTAGATGATAAGTCCAAATTTACACTCTAAAAGAAGGGTAAAATAATCATTGATCAAATATAGTACCTAACAAGAGTTAGGGTCAATCCCATAGGGAATGCATGAGAATATATCTATTAGTGCCTATTTTCAAATATAATATCTAGTTCCCAGAAACAAACGTGTATAAAGTAAATGGAGGGTTCTAATAGTGATAAGTGATGAAGTTAAGTGACAAACTGAAAGGAATGTAATAACAGCTGAATTTGAAAAAAATTATTAGATAATAGGATTGTGTTCCCCATGACGCTCAATTTGATACCCAACTTTCATAATAAACCCATTCATGATTATGTACACAAGATCAAGCAAGCTAGTTAAGATCTAATTCACCTCCCAACCCTTCTTAAATGCATTTCATTCCTCACCTCCCAGTCTCAGAATGTATATTTCTAACCCTTGCTATGGATCCCAGAATACTTTTACCTTCTTCTCTCATGTACTTAGACTAGGTTGTTAACCTTGAATTTTTATTGTAAAGTTCTTTTCCTAATCACTACACCTCTCCTGGGAAAGCAATGAATATAGGAATACCCTCAATGCGTTGACTCATTAAGGAAGAAATTAAAGTGAAAAACAATATAATGTATACAATAATCAATCCCGAAGTTTAACACAAATTTGTTTACCTTATTGAATAGTCATGGTTCCCACAACCCTAGTTGTGGGTTTAGCCTAGAATATTCAACGTAAATAACAATAAAATAAATAATTCATGATGAGGAACTTACTATTAATAAACTAATGAATTCACATATTAAAATCTCAAAGAGAAGATCAAAATCCATGATTTCAATGTAATTAAGCGTGAAGTAGTGTTCTCTTCTCCCTTTTCATCTCTAGCAGTTAATAAATAAAATAAAAATGAAATAAAATTTTTTATGTATACATGGAAAACCTAATCAACCTTAAAATAGGAAAATAGGTGTCGGCATGGACTACAGGTGTCGACACCGCCTGTAAAGCTTCACACGAACCGTGAAATGGTCTGTGGTGTTGTACTTGGGCTTCAACTCGCTGCACGTCTTCATGAGTGGCCTTCACTTTCTGTGGTGAGGGTTCACGGACCGTGAGATCGGCTCGTGACCCTTGCCTTGTGAATTTTCATCACTGTCAGCATTATCCTCAGCATCATGACCCTCTTCACGGTTCGTAGTACATCACACGACCTGTGGAGGGTCACGTGGACTTCCCTTCGTGTGATTTCTTTATTTTTTTATAGTACTTCCCCCAATTCATATCAACTTCACAGTCAAGTGCACGACCTGTATGAGTTC
This sequence comes from Solanum aculeatissimum, assembly GCA_038996855.1. Taxonomy (NCBI): domain Eukaryota; kingdom Viridiplantae; phylum Streptophyta; class Magnoliopsida; order Solanales; family Solanaceae; genus Solanum; species Solanum aculeatissimum. The sequence continues at coordinate 6,505 of JBCEWC010009879.1, forward strand.
CCACGGTCCGTAAAAGGCATCGTGGGCCTTGTCTTTGTTTTTCTTTTTCCATTTGAGGTCTGGCATGATTAAGGTGAGGCTAGGATGGGCCTCACAGACTGTTACATGTTTCATGGGCCATGAGAGCACTCGTGGTATCCACTTGAATCTATTTTGGCTCCAAGGCACCTAGGACAGGTTCAAGACAGCCTCCCATGGTCCATGTACTTATTGCACGGGCCATGTTGGCATCCGTATGCCTCTGCTTGGGATCTTTTTCAGTCCCTTTTCTTGCTTTTTGCCTGAATTTCTAGGCCTTGTCCATTTTCCCGCAAATTAACATAAAACAAATTGTAAAATCAATAAATTGCTTGAGAACCTGCAAAAATCCTATGTTTAAAGTGTTATAAGAGTGATATTTTCACGACTCATTAGCACCCTCAACTTAGAATTATTGGTTGTCCCCAAGCAATGACTACACCACAAAACAACGTATAAACATAAGTGCTCAATAGGAATCATGCAATAACCCCTTAATCATAATACAGATGCCCTAAAAGTAAGCTTAAAATGTACTCACACCCCAAACAAACCTACATAGATCAATTCAAACATCATACCATGTACAACCGACCCAAATAAGGTCGAGAACAAAGATGAACCAATTGTATTAGCAACCAAATAGTGCAAGGATAGTGCCCTCACTACAAATAAGTCTCACATACAGTATATGAGTGCAAAACGGGGACTGGGATGTAGACACTCATGCTCACAAAAGATTTTTAGCTTACACACAAGTGTAGACCATATGCTTGCTCTTATTTTCACCACCTTAACTCTCAAATGACCGTTTTAGGATCACTTTAGTACTTCTATAGCTTGTAATGTAAGCTCGGACTAGGATGAGGTACATTTAGGATCAAAGTGACTAGTTTGCCCCTCCAGGACACTACTTTGGTTTAGCCCTCTACTTTTGGCCCCCAAACTCTTATTGTCCTTATTTCTTTCACTTTCTTTGCCATTGAGAGTGATTTCCATTTTCATTCATTCTTTTTCTTTCCTTCCTTTTTTGCTCTTTTGTTTTACTCACGGTCATACCCCAAACGTTTCTTCTCGTCTCATCACTTAACTCTTTTCCACTCTTAACTTTTCTATTTTTCATACAATAACCACCCTCAACTTAGGCTTTTAGCCTGAGTTGAGGTACACAGTGTCTTTAAATAGGACCAGCGCCAGAATAAGCCACCCTCAACTTAGGCTTTTAGCCTGGATTGAGGTTCACAATGTCCTTGGAAATACCAGGGTCAATGTATAGATTTACAGATAGATAAGAAAGGTAAGTTGGGTGATTACAAAGAAAAGGTCTATTCAAGATCAACTTTTGGTTCAAAAGGAAATACACTGCATCTGCATGCTGAAACAAAACTAAAACAACAAAAAGCGTAAAATTAGGGAAATAAGGATTAACTCTCAAATTACTTGAATTAAATAAGTCTAGCCTTATTCCCTAGAAACGGTGCCAAAATACTTGATGTCGCCCAAGCTACACCTCCTTTTTGAAGGTTAAAGCGGTCATTGTCATGTAATATAACCTATCTAAGGTTAAGGTGGAACCCATAAGGAATATGGTAGACTTTAGGATAATTCAAAGCAATTCTAAGCGATTAACCTACTTATCTCCCAAAACAGAGGGGTTATAATTTTGCAGAAAAGTAAACCTATACTTGTGCAAGTGTTGTAGAATCAGTAGAAGAAGTAACTAGGGCATTTTGTTTCCCATGATTCCATAACTCGGTATTGTTAGATAATCGCAATCTTTTTTGGTGTTTAGCATGCAAAACAGTAAGTTAAGTTTATCAAATCCTCTCATCTAGGTAAGAGGTAAATATCACTATGTGATTTGATCCATCTATGCAGTGTGACATTACTAACCCTTACCTATTGTTCCATTACAACCTCCCTTTTATCCAATTTGGTTGGTTAGACGAGAAAACACTTATCGAATCCTGTTAATTATTCTCTTTTCCTATTCATTACTACCTTGATTTAATCAGTAACACTAGGAAAGTTCTAACCTTGGCCACCATTAAAATGAAATTAACACGAAGAAAAATAATAATTACATGCATGAACACCTTCCAAGAATTACAGATTATTCGGTTTTACCTTATTAGTTCTTCATGGTTCCCACAACCCTAGTTGTGAATTTAGCTAAGCATAATCAGGGTAGATGAATTAATCATGTTAAAGAATAGCATAATCAATCACTTACGATGATAAATTTAAAAAGCAAGAAATCCCAATTTTCAAGAAATCATAGTGTTATGGAATTAATGTAAAAATCACACAAAAAGAGTTTCTCAAGTCTTTTTCTGTCTTTCTCTCTCTCTTCTTACATAAAAGAAACCTAAAAACCTATTTATATTAAATAAAAACCAAATCCAACACAAAATAGGAAAATTGAGTTGACAGGCTTCACGGACATGTTTACGGGCCGTATCGGATTCCACAGCCCATGCCGGGATTTCATAGACTTCAACTTTGGAAACTGGTCACCGCTTCCACGATACCTTCCTACGGGCCATATTCATACTTACATCCTGTATAGGATTTGTCTGAGCTATTGTCTGAAACTATTTATCTCTGATCCTCAAGGCACTTCCACGGACCGTGTCGGGGTTTCATAGACCTCAACTTTAGAAATTGTTCACCCCTTTCACGATACCTTCCTACAGGTTGTATTCAGACTTACGTCCCGTATAGGGATTCGTCTGAGTTATTATTTGAAACTATTCATCTCTGATCCTCAAGGCACGAAACCATTCCACATCTTGTATATGCTTCTACCGCTCGTATGTGCCGTTATGTACTAAACATCTTAAATAGACCCTTCACTAGGTTTTTCCATGAGACCACTCCACATCCCGTGGATGTCTCGACGGCCTATAAAGCCTCAAATGGTGCCATTTGGATGCTGGAATGGTAATTGTTGTTATATGCGATCTCTGCCAATGTTAAGTGTTGGTCCCATCAGGCCCCAAAATCTATCACACAAGCCCGTAGCATGTCCTCCAACACTTGAATTGTGTGCTTGAATTGTCCATCAGTCTAGGGGTGAAAAGCTGAATTCAAATCCAATCGAGTCCCCAAACCAAGCTGTAGAGCCCACCAAAAATGGAAAGTGAACACAGATCCTCTATCTGACACTTTAGACATCGGCACCCCATACAATCTGACAATATCTCGGATATACAATCTAGCCAACTGCTCCATACTGCAGCTAGTCTTCACCGGTAAGAAGTAAGTCGACTTGGTCAAACGATCAACAACCACCCAAACTGAATCCAATTTGCCCTAGGAAACCTATAACAAAATCCATAGTCACTCTCTCTCACTTCCACTCGGAAATAGGAATCTTTTGCATCAATCCACCAAGTCTTTGGTGCTCATACTTGACTTGTTGGCAATTCAAACACTTTGCTATGAACTCAACTATGTCCTTTCTCATTCCGAACCACCAATAATGTTGGTTTAGGTCATGGTACATCTTTGCCACACTAGGGTGAACGAAATATATAACACAATGGGCCTCCTCTAATATCAATATCTAGCCTCAACAAAGGCCAAAATACTCTGAGGAGGAGAAATATCTAAACGAACCATCTGTCTAGAAAACTATTGAACCTCCAAATCTAAGGGTCTCTCCTCAACCCTCAAGAATGCCAAACTCCCAATACTAGTAGCCTTTCAGCTCAAAGCATTTGCCACTACGTTCTCCTTCCTGGGGTGATAAAGAATAGAGATATCATAGTCTTTAAGCAACTCCAACTACCTACATTGTCTCATGTTTAGATTAGGTTGAGAAAAGATGAATTTGAGACTCCGGTGGTCAGTGAAGATCTCAAAATATACCCCATAAAGATAGTGACGCCACAATTTCAACACAAATACCACCGATGACAACTCTAAGTCATGGGTGGGGTAGTTTCTCTCATGCACCTTCAACTGTCTAGAAGCATAAGGTATCACCTTCCCCCTTTGCATCAATACACCACCCAAACCCACACCAGAAGCATCACTATATACCACAAATGGCACTCCCTCCTCGGAAAAAGCAAGAATAGGTGATGAGGTCAATAAATTCTTGAGCTTTTGAAAGCTTGCCTCACACTCCTCAGACCATTGAAATGCTACATCCTTCTGAGTAGTCTAGTCAATGAGGTTGTTATAGAAGAGAATCTGTGAACAAAATGTTGATAATACCCCACCAAACCAATGAAATTCTAAATCTAAATCACATAATTAGGTCAAACCCACTCACGAATAGCTGCTACCTTGGACAGATCAACCATAATACCCTCATTCGACACTACATGCCCAAGAAATGCAATAGACTCAACCCAAAACTCACTCTTTGAGAACTTGGCATATAACTTCTCTTCTCTCAATATCTGGGGTACACAGTCCTCAAGTGTTAAACATGATCGGCCTCTTTCTTGGAATAAACCAAGATATCATCTATAAATATAATCACAAATACATCCAAGTAGGGTTTGAACACTCGGTTCATCAACTCCATAAAAACATTTGGAGCATTAGTCAACCCGAATGACATAACCAAGAACTAATAATGCCCATAACAGGTCCTAAAAATGGTCTTCGGGATATCAGACTCTCGAACTCTCAATTGATGATAGTCGGTCCTTAAATCAATCTTAGATAATATGGAGGCACCCTGCAACTGGTCAAAAAGATCATCAATGCGAGGCAAATGATACTTGCTCTTGATGGTCACTTTGTTCAACTGGCGATAATCAATACACATATGTATAGTCTATCCTTCTTCTTCACAAATAAAATAGGAGCACCCCAAGGACATACACTCGAACGAATAAATCTTTTCTTTAACAAATGCTCCAATTGCTTTTTTAACTCCTTCAATTTAGCTAGAACCATATGATATGGGGCAATAGATATGAGCTTAGTGCTCGACTCCATATCAATAGCAAAGTCTATATCACGATTAGGAGGAACACCAGGAAAATCAGTCGAGAATACATCCATAAACTCTCTAGCAACCCTAGTTGTCTCTAATGATGGGGAATCTTGAGAAATAGCCTGAACATGAGCTAAATACGACAAACACCCCTTTTCAATCAACCAACAAGCATGCATATAAGAAATAACTCTCTTAGGATAGGAGATAGATGCTCTAGTTCATACTAACTAAGGTAACTCAGGACAAGATAAGGTCACGGTCTTCGTATGACAGTCAAGAATGGCATGATGAGACGATATCTAATCATACTCGATATCACATCAAAATCAACCACATCCAACAATATCAAGTCCGTTATAGTATCTTTCCCCAATAAAAGTCATAACACATCCCCGATATACTCGATTCACCACTAATGATTCACCTACCGAGGTAAAAACAAAAAATAGGATCAGCAAGTAGCTCACACATAATATCAATATCAAAAGCAAAATAAGCCGACACATATGAATAAGTAGATCCTGGATCAAATAAAACTAAAGTTGAATGGTGGCACACAGGAACCATACCTATGATAACTGCATCAGAGTCCTCTACCTTGGTTTTATCTGGGACAGCATAGCATACTTTAAGACCACCACTAGCCTATGGGCCTCCATGAGCTCCACCTCTCACAGCGCCATGACCTCCTACTCTCGTACCACCCCTTATGCACCAAAAAGTGTCTCTGGATGTCAGTGCTGGAGCTGGAAGAGTTGGATAAGACCTTGAAGCCTGCACGAGAGGTGTACGGTGAGGACAACGGTGGGCCAAGTGTCCAATCTCATCACAATGATAACAAGCCCTGGTCTCTTGCCTCTAAGATGGTCGTCCTGAAAATTCATAACGTCTGGGTGCACTAAAAGAGTTATCATGACCGCCTGAGTAGATCCGGACCTGTCACCACTGTTAGATGATGGGATGGTTAAGTGAACTGCCCGACCCTGATGGCCCTACCTCTTAAACTCCCTATCTCATGGCGGGTGCCTACTAAACTGTCCATACTGACGAAATCTCTTCCCACCACTATGTTTATCATGCCTGAAGAGCTCTATCAAGCGATCATGGTCCACTACACTCTGAAATGAGCCTCCAGCCAGAACTAAGGAAGTTGTAGCTTCTTGAAGATACCCTACCAACCACTTGTCAAATCACTGAATCCTCTTAAACTCAGTAGGGATGCTTGATATGGCATATCTGGACAATGTGTGAAATCTGGCCTCATAGTTTGACACTGACATAGAACACTTTTAAAGTCCATCAAACTCATCCCGACAGCTTTCAAAGGCTATATGGTATGAACCTCTCTAAGAATATCCCTGTAAACTGCTCTCATATCATGACTGGAGATCTAATAGGTTGATGAGCAAACAATGACCTCCACCACTCTTTGTTTAGGCTAGTGAACTGGTAAGAGGTATTAGCAACTCCATACGACTCCAAAATGGCCAAATTACATAGCCAATCCAGACACTCTAAGAAAAATCAAAAGCTCTATCACCAGGGATGCCATCAAATCTGGGGGGAGCCAAATGTACAAATTGTTCAAAACTTTTCTGCTAAGCAGTGGATATGGTTGGGCAAGCAAAAGAAGATGACACCATAAATAAAAATAGTGCAACAGACAAAGCAATAGAAAACTCTAAAGTTGTGAACCCAAACTCGGTCGAGATGTTTGAGGCAGAATCATAGCAGTCATAGGTGGATCCACTGGAACTGAGAAATGACTCACATGGATCATTTATGGCTCAACTGGGACTATAGAAGGACCAACCAGTATTGTAGAAACTGGTACATCAACAATAGTTGGGGCCGAAGGAGCTCCCTCCAATCTAGCCGATATCCGTAAAAGTAACTCCTAAATAGAGGGCATAGCATCAGAGGCTGGAGATGATGAAACATAATTTGTATGCCTCTCTGGCTCATAACCCGGCTTTGGAGAAGATGATCTACTTTGTCCCCTTGATGAACCTACCCCTCTAGCATATTCTCCGCCCCTTCCCTATCACGAACCCTACCTCGACCTCTAGTAGGAGCAACAGCTGGCTCGGGCTCTCCCACTGATCGTCAGGATCTGGTCATCAACATCTGCATAGAAGGAGTAAGTTAGACACTTTCAAACCATGTGATATAAAGCAACACGTGAATAGAAGCAAGACAACAAAACTTTTTCCTATAAAGTGCCTCGTAGCCTCCCAAAGATGAGTATGAACGTCTATATATCGATCCACAAGACTCTACTAGACATCTTGCTCTTGACTTATGTGCCCAACGAACCTAGAGCTCTGATACCAAACTTGTCAAGACCCAAAATTGAATTGCGACTAAGAAAGGATAAAGTAAAGTGAAAACCATCAACAAATATCATAAGAAGTCCCAAAACCTGGAGTTATAAGTACAAGAGCATCTAAAGTACTACAAAAGAGTAATACAACTGTCTTAAATGAAAATACAAATGTTGTCTCATAATATCTGAAATAATATCTAGAATAGAAGCAACAAAAAGAAATCTCAAAGATCCATGGCAACTCAAAGTCTGAGCCTCACTGCTACAATCTAGATAGATGGATAATAACTCTACTAGAGTGGATCAACCACCCTGTATGGGCCCTTGTGCTCGATCTGTAGGAAGGAAACAAAGTATGGGTGAATACACCGAAATGTACCTAGTAGGTTCCACCAATTGACAAGAGAAATTGAACAAGTATGTAATAACGAAGAATCCTATCACCTGCATCAAAAGGGTTAGTTCACAATATGACATAAGTAAGAGCAGATGAATATAGTAAGTGTAGTCAATGATGCAATACATATGGGATATATGAACGCAATGGCATCGTAGGCAATATATGAGGTGGAATCATGACCATCGCAAAGCTGATGTACACATCTATCGAGATAAAGCTACCAGATAGAACTAAGAGGTATCGCTGGCCACATATGTAAATATCTCAAGGTGTTGCAGGCCATAAGCCGAAGCATCTTGAGGCGTCGCAGGCCTTATACTGACGTATCACAAGGTATCACAGGCCTTATGCAGTAATGTCTCAAGTATCATAATATCTTAAGTGATACAAATACAATATGAGATGTGTGCATACCAATGCAACCATTCAAGTAGAAGTTGTTTGCATACCAATGCAACCATTCAAGTAGAAGTTGTGTGCATACCAAGGCAATAATTCAAGTATAAGATAGGTGCATACCAACTGCAACAATTCAAGTATAATATAGGTGTATACAGATGCAACAACAATTCATATATAAGATAGGTGCATACCAATGCAACAATTCAAGTATAACATAGATGCATACCAATGCAACAATTCAAATATAAGATAGGTACCTACCAGTGCAATAATTCAAATATGTATGAGTCAACCATATAAATGGTGATAGATATGGAAATAGCCATAACATTACCAAGTCTAGGTCAAGTGCATAAATTATTTCCATAATAACACCAATAAGTCTCATATGAATATAATTATATCAATAATCAAGTGTACCAATAATACTGGACCTCATTCGTCCCAAATTATACTCATGATCTCAAAAGGGTCTCAAAGGCCATCAATTTACCACAAAATTTCTCATGTAATATCACAAATCTCATTTTATCACAATAATTCCAAATTATCTCAATTCAGAAGGTTCCATCTTAATTTATCAATAGGATCATGATTTATTCAACTTTTGACATATTCGGGATCACATTACCATCACAATTCTAACATCTCCACCCATTTACTCATGAATCAATTCAAATCTCACAAATACCACATAAACATGATCAATAACTCAAATCCAGTCTCAAAAGGGTTAGCCAAAACTACACTCGTACAAGCTTTCAATCAACTCAAACCTCCAAACGATCTCTGAATTGATCAATCGCTACAAAAATAGATATCACGCATCAAGAGTTGCATTTTGATACTCATATTGGCATGAATTAGGCTTAAGGGAAATGGTCAAAATTAGGACTAAAATTTGAAGTTCTCAAATCTGAAAATTAATTTTGAAATCAGGTTTTACAGGAAAAATGGAGTCTGTGGGTGAAAATCCTACTAAAATCTAGTTTAAACGAAGGAGAAATCACCATTTAAAGTTTTGAAATCAAAGGTTAAAAATCTCCAATTTTGGATATTCAAAATCATGAAATTCAAGAAAAAATCAAGATATAAATCATGGAATTTAATTAAAAGGATGTTATAAACACTTACCCAAAATACTTCTCCAAGAATCTCCTTCAAAAATCGCCCCAAAAGCCTGAAATATTTCAAAATGGAGTAAAAATGATGTTTCTCGGATATATCACTATTCGGTAACAAATACACTCTGTGAATGTGGGTAGGGTCCCGCGAACGTGGAAGGTTGGGGGCAACAATGCTCCGTGAAGGTGGAATAAGGCTCGGGAATGTTGAGGGCTAGCATCACTGACCTCCGCAAACATGGAGGCCTTGACCACAACTGTGGATCACAAGCAGGCACACCTTCGTGAGCGCAGAGGCTTCTCAGCATTTGCGAAGAAGAAATGTGACTGCACTAGCAATTCCAACTATCCTTAAAACTCGGTATAGACCCTCGAAACTCATTTAAAATAAGAATTAAACAAATCATATATGTATCTATATCAGAAATAGCGATGTGGTCTCAATGGAATAATCAGAAACCAGTTTTGAGGCCTCCTCTCCATATTTACCAATATAACTCAAATAAACTAGTTTAGAACTCAAAATATCAAAACTTCCCTCAGCAACTCTAAAAAATATGACAAGGTCATTTCTAGCGTTAGTTTCACCATCCATAACTATTGAAATTGTAGGAATTTCGATTTGAGTTTTCGAACTCTGAATGTTGACGAAAGTCAAACTTAGGTTCCAAAAATAACTCAAAACACAACTTTGGGCCTAAAAAACTTATTTCAACTCCGAATTCAGTTCTGTAACTTATTGTAGACCAGTTTTGATGTTCTGGAGCTAATGGAATTGACGGATCTCTGATCCAACACCTGAAACTCATAAGGGTACAAAAACTCACTTTTTCAACAAATTAAGCTTCCAAAAATGCTAAAACTCATTCTTCCACTTTTAAAATTAAGGATTTCAGTTCCAACAATACAGATAGTTTAAAATAGGTTCAAAGCAACTTACGAAAGAACAAAATGGTAAATTTTTACAGATAAGGCTAAAAATGACCAACCAGGTCATTACATTTAATTAGCTAGCATATTTTGTGGCTTACTCGGTCAATGACGGTATCGAGTGCCAATCACACCTCCCCCCTTTTTGGGGGTGCATGACATTGCATGTTAGACTCAGTCTCCAAAATTACCTTTCTCATGGGTCAATGTCACCGCTAAACCTTAACTGATATTATCTCCTTAGTTTTCACCTTTCATACCTTCTAAACTAGAATGGCAACAAACTCTTCCTCATAGGTGAAATCTAGAGTCGACTCCACAGAATCAAGGAAAATTGCATGAGGCTCATTCGAGATGTAACGTCGTCGCATCGAAATATGAAACACTATATGCATAGAAGATAGATTAGGTGGCAAGGCAAGTCGGTAGGCCACCTCTCCCATTTGACTCAGGATCTCAAATGGATCAATATACCTAGGGTTGAGCTTTCCCTTATTTCTAAACCTCATAACACCTTTTATAGGGATGAGCCAACTTCTCTCCCATGTACTTTACCTTGACCAAAATTAAATGGACAGACATAGTCAATCTATCAATAACAACCCAAATGGAGTCATAATCATCCACGGTAATGAGTAAAACCACCAAGAAATCCATAGTAATCCTCCACTTCTAAGTAGGAATAGGCATCTGCTGAAACACTCCACTAGGCCTCTAGTGCTCATACTTCACCGGTTGGCTCGTCAAACACCTAGATAGAAACTTTGAAATGTCTCTCTTCATGCCACACCACCAATAATGTTGACTTAGGTCATTGTACATCTTCGCTGCCCCTAGATGAATGGAGTAACGAGTACAATGAGCCTCCTCATCTACCACACCACATATCGTAATGCACTCTACAATAGGACTTGGGTGGTCTTTTATATGTATATGTAAAAAGAGTATTGGAGGTGAGTGTTAGATATCAAAAAAAGGGCAAACTCCCTCTATTTGCAGAATCGGGGAAAAGGCCCGACCACGAAAGTCTATTGTACGCAGTCTTACCTTGCATTTTTGGCAGAGGTTGTTTCCAAGGCTTGAAAACGTGACCTCCTGATTACGCGATAACAACTATACCAGTTACTCCAAGGCTCCCTTTCAAGCATTAAATCTCACATAAGCAATATTTTCTCCGTCTCATTTTATGTGGCATTTTTTGACTTGTCACAGTGTTTAAGAAAAAAAGAAAGAATTTTGAAACTTGTGGTCTAAAACAATCTTTCTATATTTGTATGATTGAGAATCATTTCATTAAAGGTAAATAGAAAATTTTAAAATTAAATTATTTTGAATTAGAATAAGACGAATTTTCAATTAGAGTAAGTTGGCATTCTTTTCGGAATGAATTAAAAAAATGGGATATATGTTTGATAACTAGTTAGGAATTAAAGGACTTTATTCATGTATAATTCGGTGCATGTACGTATTTCGTAATTACATGGATACGTCATAATACACACATATCTACAATTGAAATAGTTGAGAGAAATATAAATAAATTTAGAACATATGTTAAGCATTTCCTTAACTTCCAAGATGCAAGA
>JBCEWC010009880.1:0-18250 GCA_038996855.1 Solanum aculeatissimum
CTTCCGCGTTTCCGAACCGATGATGAGTGTAATGATGCTATGATGGCTTGATCGAGGGTCTTCGGATCCTCTTTCGCCATGTCACACTTAGGCCCCCTATTCGGGTCGTGACAATAGGGCCTAGGGGTGACAAGAAAAATGAGAACTTGAGAGTCCCCAATCAAGCCTCATAGAATTCATTTACACATCATCGGTTTGGAAGTGTAGTTCATACATTAATAAGTGATACTAAAGGACAGGGTCTTTGGACTAAAGTTATGGGATAAGAGGGTATGGGTCTTATTATCAGACAATGTTAGCAAATAAGTCTAAGGGATAGGAATTCGAGACTAAAGCTATAGCGATAGGGAACATAGGACTTGCCACATTACATACATCATAAATATTTCTAAGGGTGAAATCATATGAATCACTCTATGGGAATAGGGACTTAGGAATTTCATCATCAATCATATAATAACATAACGTAAAGGATAAGAATAGACTCCATGAGCAATAAACATAGAAAGTTCGTATAAAGAATTTACATGACGTTCAATAATACCTCTAAATCAAAGATAGGAGAGGGGGCCAAGACATGTCCCACGCTCACCCTCAACATAGAAGACATAAAATAATCATACATAAGTAAGAAGATAGAGGGTGGATCTTGTTCTTGGAATGAAGGGCTCACCATAAGCAAATCTCCCAATCCGTTCTAGCCGTGAAGAGGTGTCCATGGAAAAACTTCGATCTCTACATGGTTAGATTATATTGCCAAAGAGTATGTATTAGTACGTTTGAGTGTACTATGTATGTGGGCATTTTATGATATGAACATGATAACCTGCATTTAAATGTTAGATGACAAGGGAACATATATATATATATATATATATAGAAGGGAGTACATAAGAAAGAATGTTATATACATATGCCTTAAATCCATGATGCATGAATGTCATAATACTTAAATGTAGCGGGGATGTAACCTCAACCAACATGTAAGACTATGCAAGCTATTATATGGAATCTTGATATTACCCTTACACTAGAGGAAAGGCGGAGTCACTTGCAAATGTGAACATCTATAATGCCTAAGTAGATCCACTAAAGCTACATAACTCACAAAGCCTCCACTAACAGGTGGTCCATCTAGCGAATTAAGACTTATCTAACGGATGATCCCTCTATAGAGTCAACCTCATCTAATGAGTGATCCTTTAACCTATAGTGGCACGTAGTTATGGGACAGTAAGATTCAACTCTAATGGGTCATGCCTCAACTAAGGGGATGAGCCTTAATCTCAAGGTCCTCTCAGTGCTAAGTCATTATCCCACGGGAATACATATACATATACATGCTTGAAATAGGAGCGTAAGTCTTTTCAAATCATAATCATGCATACTTGGGCTAAAAGGCCAAATTATATCATAATCCAAGGCTGAATCATAATTCACTTCATACTTTTATGCATAAGAACATCTCACTTATACTTGTACATAGTGGTGTAAACACACTCATAAGGCTTAAAACCATATCATAGACATTATGTGATCACATTTCATATCATAACCATACTTGCCTTAATATCATAGTCATAATCATAGTTCATAGTCATATCCATAGTAAAAATTAATGAAAAGCCATGTTCATGCACATATATGTCATGAGGAATAGAGGAGTAACATGGGTACATGAAATTCATACTTAAATTAGGAAATCAAGATAGAATCATTCATAAAACAAGATAAAATCAATATTCGAATCATAAGTCATACTACCCATGCATGAAAATAAGCTTAAAAGGGACATGCAAACTCAAATCTTATAAAAATAATGTAAATCAATGGAACAAGGAGAAATTCATACTTAGTTTACCATTTGGAGATGACACATAATAATATTTTAGCAATTAAAAAACCGAATGATGAAAATCACCTCTCAAGGTCACTTAAAGTTCATGAAAAATTGAAAATAGAAGTTGGTCTTCATGATTGAAATGGAATCATGAATAAAATCAAACATACCTTTCTTTAATTAGAGCGATTGAGATGAGATAACTTTGAACTTGAAAGCACAATTGAGGCCTTAGCCTGAATCTTCAAGATTTGGGCCTGAATGATATTTTGAGACTTAAATTTTAGAGACTAAGTGTTGAAAAGTTGAAATGAAGTGTATGGAATGACCAAGATAAATTTCCCAGGTGCATTTCATGGAACAATCTTCAAGGACCGTGGTGTGCACCATGGGCCGTCGTGGGTTCCGTGGTATGCACCCTTAGAAAAATTCCTACGGACAAGTTTTACTAAAATGGTCATTACTTCATGCTTTGAATTCGAAATTAGGTGAAATAAAATGTGTTAAAAAGATAATTCAAAGACATACAATTTGGTAGGTCATGGGATACCCAATTACTTTTGTGCAAGGAGATATGACTATTTAAAGTTGACCCTTATACCAATTCATACGAAAAACATAGCCAATGGAATTCCTATGGACTTGGCTTGTTAAAAGAGATCAATAATGACCCTAAACCACATACATAAGGTTGAATTAAAGTATTGAATGTGAATTAAGCTTGAGCTTGAAGGTTCCAAGATGATCCTTCAACTAGCACTTGAAAGGAGAATTCGTAAAGTATTTTGGGTGAGTGAATTAGGGACTAAGTGTTATGAAGTGTATGGGGTGATATGAATAGCTTAGGAAATGATTTTGGAGGGAGAGTGAGTACTTACACATCATACCTCACGAGTACTTACACATCATACCAAGTGCTCCTCCGCGACATACTTCACGAGTCATGAAGTGTACCATGACTAGTGGTGCCTTCTGTGGAGTGCAAGGGGGGTATTGGTTCTACGCAAAGGGGCTCACCACGAATTCCTTTAGGTGGCGTGGTCTGCACCCATGGCCCATGAAGTGGATTGTAGTATGCACTCTCAACTAGAAAACCTCTTTTTATTCAGAGACAGCCTCCACAAGCCCCTTCACGGCTAGTGGTGCCTTCCACGTTTCGTGAAGGGTTCCTTGGAAGGCACCCTTATGTCAAAAATCCTTTTAAAAACTATGTCCAGCCTTGTTTCATCCTTATGAAGTCTGAATACTTGCAAAACTTCTCCTAGAAATGAAATTTCTAGGCTTGATCCTATTGTAGACTTGCAGGGTATTACACTGTAGAAATAATATAAGCAGAGAAGTGAAATAAATAGACCTCATTTGACTCAAAATTTATGCAATATTAAGACCATCTAGCGAAATTGAACAACAAAATTGATAAAATCTAGGGCTTGTGTGGAATTATAAGATTTATTATAGAACTGGAGTTTAAGATCTCAGATCTAGGGCTTGTGTGGTGGTTGTTTCATTTCAATGGTTGATTTACATGATTGACAAGGTTTTGGAGAAGTACCGGAAGAATTATAGTGGTGACTGGTTCACACAGAGTGTTGTTGAATGAAATTTCTTATACACGTGTTCGTAGTACTTAGCCAATTGAACACGTGTTACTGGGTTAGGACACAAACATAACTTATTTAGAACACATGTTACTAGGTTAGGACACAAAAATAACTTATTTAAATGACCAATTTACCCCTATTTGTCTGTAGTTTATGGTACCATATATGTTCCTTTTCGTACAAAATCTTAATGTTATGTTCATCCATCTCTATTCTCTTATAAAATATAGAATATATATATATATATATATATGTATATATACACACATACACTACATAATTATTTATACATCATTATATATATTTATACACAATTTATACAATACCCATATATGTTTATACACTATCTATACAGCATTTATACTTTATATACACTATTTTGCGGTTACTAATTAAAAGAAATTAGGTATATAGGCATAGTATTACTATACCTAATAAAAATAAAAGTAAACACTAGCTAATAAAGAGTAAAAAAAAATTAAATAATATTATTTAGTCATGATGTGATCATGACTAAATAGAGAAATATCGTGGCTAAATAGAGAATTTGGCTATACTTCATCTTATTGTTTTTTTTTGCTATATTGTTTTTTTGTAAACTAATAACTTCTTGCTACATATTTGAGATAATCTCTATTACTTATTAAGAAAATTCTCCCAACAATATATTATATTTTTCTCGTGTCTGATCCTATTAGAAAATTTTTTGCAGATAAACAAACATATATTAGTTAATTAGCTATCATAGCTATAGTTTGAAATAATTATGGCTCGCGACTAATTTTTTTGTATAATTACAATTTGAGTTTGTACAACAAACTATATCAAATATACAAAACAGTGAATTGTATAGCGAATTATAGAAATATTGCACGAATTGTATAGAAAAATATACAAACACTGCGAATTGTATAGCGAACTATACAAATATTGTGTACTAATTGTATAGCAAAATACAAAAACACTACACAAAAAATGCGAGTTTTATAACGAATTATACAACTGCCATGTGAATTGTATAGTGAAAATATAAATACTGCGAATTGTATAGTGAATTACACAATTGCCATGCATGAATTGTATAGCGAAAATATACAAACGATATACAAAAACTAGAAATTGTATAGTGAATTATACAAATGTTGCGTAAATTTTATAAAAAAAATACATAAATACTTCTATAACTATAGTTAAGAAATGTAATTACCCAAACTATAGCTATGGAGCATAATTAAGATATTTTGAGTGGTTATATGTGAAAATTCTTCATCCTATAAACCAGGCCCACAAGCATACTCTAGTTTCCTTTTAGCCGTGCTAGTGTCTGATGTGCCACCAAAATATGATACTTTTGATGCTTTAAACTTGGAATTTTGTGTATTCTCTAGAGGATTTTAGTATATTTAATTTGTGTTTATGTTGTTTTTACATGATTAAAGGATTTGGAGTGTTTTTGTGAGGACTGCTGAGTTTTGTAGCTTTTAGTGTTGTACGAGACAACCTATGGGTAATGGTTTGATCCATGAGCCGTAGGTGGGTATTCATGAGTTGAATCCAGAGTTAAAGAGGTTTTCTGAAGTTTAGATGATGATTAGAAGGACAGGTCGTGGATCATTCCACAACCTTAGTCTTGATAGTGGTTCGAGAAACATAGTTTTAGAAATTTAACAGGACGAAGAAGACTACAAGTTGTAGTCCAAACTACGAGAATTAGATAAAGTCTCATATATATATCAAAAATTACAATAGTGCAGTCCACGATATCCTGACCACGAGCCATGGATTCTTTCACGGGCTGTACTTTGGCTCGTGGCTGGGCCCGAATCTAGTCTTACTTATTCATTTAGGATTTGGTTTTCTATGTCTATAAATAAAGTTTTTATTTATTTTTGGACATGTAGACCAGTAGAGAACATAATATTACATTTAGTTTGAGTTTGTTCTTGGTGTTTTTTGGAGGCACACTTTGTTCTTATTTTTTGATTTTCGTGTTGCAATTTACGTGGAGATTTTGGATTTTCATTCTTCAATTCTTGGTTTTAAGTGTTTAATTATGCAAACCTCGATCATGATTTTGTCATCTATGACGAACATGAGTATCTAAATACATAACTAGGGTTTTGGGAATCATGAAGAACTAATAAAGTAAAAACCAAATAATTTGAAATCTTTGGAAAGTGTGCATGAATGTATTATTTATCTCTTCATTTTTATTTCTTTTTAACGGTTGCAAATGTTAGAACTTACCTTATTCTTACTTTCTAGACCAAGGTGGTAATTAATGGGAAAAGGGATAAATACCAAGATTTAATGTGAGTACACTCATCTAATTAGCTTGAACGGACCAAGGGATAGCTAAACTGGGACAAAGGTAAGGGTTAGAAGTGCGACACTCGTAGACAGACCAAGTTACATGGAGGAATTCATCTATTTGTTAGATCAAGGACTTAGGTGAACATAACTTACTAGTTTTGCATGCTATATACTAGCAAAGGTTATAATTATGTTGTTATACTGCATTAGGAATTCATGAGGAATACAATACCCTCATTATCTTCTCTCATTGAATTAGTAGTACTTGCATCCTGATTTGTTTTAGAATAGGTTTTAACTATTGTTATTTCATCATAGAACCCTTTTTTGGAAATAAATTGGTTAATCTCAAAGTTACTTTAATTATTCCAAGTCTAGACCATATTCCTTATGGGATCGATCCTAACCATTATTAGGTTCTATATTTGACCAGTGACATCTTATACCTTAATTCAGAGATGTAATTTGGGCATGAGCAGTGTCTAGGCTCAGTTAAGGACAAAAGTCCAGTTTGGTTGATGAATGGAAAATAAATTGGACTTTAGTCCAACATCAATAGTGAAGCATTCTAGCAGGGAAGCAAAAATATTTGAGCCTAAATCACATTACAGTAAACATATACTATGTTTTTATAGCAGGAAAAGACATAAATTCCCTATGAAACGTTTCTCGGAAAGTCAATTACATGCTTAAATGTAATGACGCTGAATATCATTTTTGACTTTTTAGACAAATTTTTTGTTTTACCCCTCCTGTTAGTGACCTGAGTCATGTTTAATTGATTTTATAGGTTGGTCTTCAAAAATTGTGGAAAAATTGAGATTCTTTTGCCAAAGATTGAATTTTTGAGGTTGAAATTGTCAAATTTTGAGTCATTCAAAGATTTGAGTGTTGGAACACAATTCTGTCTATTCCATTAGTTTTAGAATATGGAAATTGTCCTAAGAGAATTATCCAAATCAATTTTTGAGTTACTACATGATTTTCTGTTCGGAGTTGGAAATTGAGTTAAAGTTTGAGTTTGAGTTGACTTTGGTCCATGTTTAAGTTTTGATGCTCAGATTAATTTTTTTTATTATTCCAATGGTCTTAGGAGGTAAATTTAGTGCTACGAGAATTTTTCCATAATTTATGAATGCCTCAGTATCATTTTGATGTTTAAAGTGGCATAAGTTAGAATTAAGATGGTTAATCGGGTGTCAGATAAAGGAGGCCTCAGATTTGATTTTTGACGATTCCATTGAGTTCAGAACATCAAATTTAGTAGGGTTACATACATGGTTTGTATGTACGGGTTTCGAACGAATCTCGAGTGTTAAGTTTGAGTCTTGAAATTAATTGAAATATGCTTTTTTGTATTCTGATGCAGGCCTCAATATAGAAAAGGTCTGGCTATTTTAGCGACCTTTCTATAGCGAGGTTGGCTTTACGATAGAAAAAACTATAGCAACTGACAGGTGACGTGCTGCAAAAAAGCAGCACTTTCGATGCTTAAAAGTTGGAATTTTGTGTGTTCTCAATGTGATGTTAGTAGGTTTGATTATGTTTCTGTGTTTGTTTTACAAGATTACAGTGTTGATAATGTTTTGGGAGAAATATGTTGAAGTTGCTGGTTTTATATGTTCCACGAGACCCTCTACGAGTCGTGGAGTGGTTTTCGTATACAGTTCCAGTGAGGGGTGCAAAGTTTAAGTCAACTCTACGAGGAGGATCCACGATTCATACAATATTACACGAGTCGTAGAGTGATGGTCGTGCCTTGAGGATCAGAAACTGGAGATATGTTGAATAGTCATCAAACGAGACCTTCCATGGGCCATAGAGTCTTACACAGGCCATGTAATGGTTTCATAGAAGTCAACTCTTGAACACTCCCAAAATCCATGAAACCTCGATCTACGGACCATGAAGTGGTCTACAAGCCGTAAAGAGGTCCCGTGAAGCTCGCCAACACAGTTTTCCTAGTTCATTTTGAATTTGTATTTTATTTATTATAAATAGCATTTTAGGTTATTTTTCATTAAGTTTCGAGAGAGAACTGAGTTTAAACCTTGTTTTAGTGAATGGACTTAGAAGTTATCGTACATTGTGTGTTGTTGATTCAAATTCATGATCTTAATTGAAGAGTTAGATTTTGTGATTTCAATTTAATCTTGTAAGTTCTTAATTATTTTCTTCTACATCATAATCTTTGTCTTTACACTGATAATGCATAGCTAACTCCACAACTAGGGTTGTCCGAACCATTCTGAAGTAACAAGGTAAAATCGATTAATGTGTAATTCCTAAAAGGTTGTTAGGGAAAATTAATTATTCTCTTAACTTTAATTAATTTTTAATGGTGGCCAATGTAGAACTCGCCTAGTATACCTTGCCGGATCAAGAAAGTGACGACTAGTAAAAGAGGTAATTAACAAAAGATGATCAAGTTTTTTCTCGTCTAATCAACTTAACAAATTAAGGGGAGGTTGTACTAGGATAAGAGTAAGTGTTAGTAGTTCCACAACATGGAGACGGATCAAGTTCCGAGGTAAAATTTACCTATTTACCGGAACAAAAACTTAGGTAAACCTAACTTACTATCCTACACCTATACAATGAAAGAGAATTGCATGTGTCCGATATTACCACGTTAGGGATTCATGGAGAAGACTTAACCCTAGTTAGCTCTTCCCCTGATTGTTCATTACTTGCATTCATTTAGTTTACTTTACATTCTTCTTTTCAAACCCCCCTTTCCTCGGGATATAATAGGTTAATCACTCTCAAGGTGCATTGAATTGATTCTAGAGTCTACCATAATCCTCATGCGAACGATCCTAATCTCGGTTAGGTTATTTACTTGACAACTGCTTTACCTAAAAAAATGGTGTGGCTTGAGCGACATCAAGTATTTTGGCATCGTTGTCGAGGATTACGACTAGATTTTGTTAATTCAAGTACATTTGGGGGATTAATCCTTATTTCCCTAATTTTATATTTTTAGTTATTTTTTTATGTGCAGGTGTAGTGTATGCACAATACTCAAAGTCAAGAAAATCCCTTGGCTCCATTTGATCTTGAAATTCAAAGAACACGACGAAGAATAGGCCAAGACAACACCAATATCGTCGTGAATGATGTGGCAAATGTAGTGTTGAATAGAAACAATGGTTACAAAAACCACGACAAGATCTGTAAGCCACAACAAATCAGTGGAATCAATATTGGCTTGATCCCATTGGCGACTGATGTTACGAGAGCTATTGTGTTACCCCAACAACCGGATAACACAAAGGTTTTCATTTTGAGTGGATTACTCCAAATGATGCAAAATTATGGGTTGTTTATGGGCCTATCATCAGAGGATCCTCATAACCATTTACATAATGTTGTGTTCGTTTGTAAGAGTATGATGGGAAATCAAAATCTCTTTATGGATGTCGTTGGGCTCCATGTCTTCCTTCTTTCCCTTATTGGCAACAAAATGTTATGGCTATCAGAGCTCCCACTGAGTTCGATCACCAATTGGGAAAAATTGCAGATAACCTTTTTGGAAAGGTTTATCCCTATCTCGAAGAAGTTGAAGCTAAAGTCTAAGATCTATAACTTCGAGCAGATTCTCGGTGACTCGATTGGTGCTATGTGGGAGACATTCACAAAATGTTTGAGACGTGTCCCTAACCACAAGATTATTGATTTGGCCCTGGTTGAGATCTTCTACAAAGCCCTTGATGAGAATGGCCAAGTTATCGCTGACACAATTATGTGGGGATGTTTCATCGATTATCCATTCATTGAGGTGGCTCAGATGTTAGAATGCATGGTCAAAAACATTTGTGTATGGGGTATGAGGGAGAAATCTTCTACAAGGAGCTTATTCTCAATTAGCACTAGTCTGACACACACACAAGCCAGTGAGAAGGTGATGCAAGAATTGGCACAGATAAATACTAATGTTGAGCTGTTGATGAAGCAGAACATAGAGCGGGTGAATGTTGTAGCTCATCATCTCCCTCACCCACCAATGTATGAGGAGGCATAGTATGAGGAGGACATGTGCTTTGTTATAGAGCAGATGGCGAGTTTCTGGCCTAATGCCCAAGGGTCCAATCAGGACTATTGGTTCCAAGGACAGGAGAACCAGGGTCGGAACAACTGAAGAGATGGCACCTTCAGAGACAACAGAAGAGGAGGCTAGTATGAAAGGTTGAGGGGACCAGATAGAGATGTTGATTGAAGCCACAGAGAAAGCTTCAGAAATGTTCTATACATTCTACTTTACAATAAGAATGTTGGAGTTGGCTTATCTCGAATTGAGGAGATGTTCGACTGGTTGCTGAAAAGGGTTGATGCACAAGATGAGACATCAAAGGGTATGAAGTCTGACATTTCTAGTATAAACTAGAAGATTGAGTCTCATTCTATGGCCATCAAGCAACCTGAACAACAATTTGACAAAATATCAACTCACTTGAACCGCTAGAAAGGTACACTTCCTAGTAATACCATATAGAATCCTAAGAATAACAGGTAGTGCATGACTATCACAAATTGCAGTAGAAAGCAAATAGTCTATCCTCTTCTACTAGTAGATGAGGGCAATGTCCGTAATGAAAGTATGGTAAATAAGAAGAATAAGACTAGAGATGATCGTATGGTGAATGAGGAATACAATGCCGCACCGCAATAGTTGAAACCCATTCCTTGACCTCCTCCTCCTTTTCCTCGGAGCCTAAAGAAAAAGGAGGAGGAAGGTAAGTTCAAACACTTTCTCTCTATGTTGAAGTAGTTATCCATCAACATTTTATTGATTGAGGCATTGGAAAAGACGTCTGGCTACGCTAAGTTTATGAAGGATCTAGTGACTAAGAAGCAAACTGTGAGTCAAGAGCTCTCCCGAGAGCTCAAACACTGTAGTACAATTTCTACTAGATCCTTGGTGCAGAAATGTGAAGACCCAGGTATATTTACAATTCTTTGCACTATAGGTGATGTGGAGTTCGCAAAGGCACTACGTGATCTTAGTGCTAGCATAAATCTGATGCCCTTATGATCTTCATGAAACTTGGTCTGGCACCCCCTACCCCGACAAACATGAGACTATTGATGGCTAACAGGACGGTGAAGAAGCCTGTGGGGATACTTTATGACATCCTCGTCAAAGTTGATAGGTTCATATTCCCCACAGACTTTGTGATCCTGGACTGCGAGGCCGACTTTGATGTCCCAATCAACTTGGCAAGGCCCTTCCTAGCCACTAGGCGAGCCCTAGTGGATATGGATTCCGACCAACTCAAGTTCAGATTGAACTACAAAGAAGTTATCTTTAATGTTTGTCGGACGATGAAGAGGCCAGATAAGCTCAAAATGGAAGTGTGGATTGCTGATGAATTCTGACTAATAAATAAGTCCACGTTGTTCCGCGAAAATAAATCAGGTGCTTCTTCGGAGGCAACCTAAGTTATTTGATCTAATAGGATAGTTGTTGTTTGCTTTTTAGTTTTAGAATGCTAGGTAGTTTTTATTTTTAGTAGTTTTTCTTGTAAATCTTGAACAATGTACTGGTGGCATATAGGGTAATAGTGTGTTTACGTAGGTTCTATAGGTGCAAGGCCAAGTTGGCCATTTTGGGCCAAAACTCTGATTCTACGATTGATTATACGGGTTGTACTGCATTGTATGACTGATATACCAGTTCGTAAAACCTTCCAATGAGTTAACATAAATGCACTGCAGTCCAGGTGCCAACTTGATGATTCGTAGATTAAAATATGAGTCATGAAAGGGGCTCGTGGACTCCAGGTAAATTTTTCTAATTTTGCTAAGTGTCTGAAGTACTCTATGAAATCCTTTTTACGGGTCGTGTCTAAGTCCTCGACTCATGTAAGATATCGTAGAGGACCACTCTTAAGTTAGGGTTCCAGGCACATACAAGACTGCGATCTATGAGCCGTAAAACATTCCACGGTTCGTAATAAGAGTTTTCTGGGGCTTGACCCAATAACTTTAAACGTTGATCCATTTTGTATATAAATGGGGTCAAAATTATTTTCACCCTATATTCATCAAAACAATTGCCAAAATACCCTGTCCTACCATCCCAACGATCAGTTCGATCCCCACGATCGGTCTGACCCCCACCATTTTTCGGTGACAAATCTAGTGAATCTCCTTCAAGGGTTTTTCAGCCCCCTCTTTGTCCCCCTATGCAAATTTTAACCTAATTTATATCTTTCGGTAAGTTTTTAGTCCCTGATGACTAAATTTATCGAATTAGTTATAAATTATTGGTTGATTGTTGATTTGAGTAGGAGTTTGTACCATTGGGTGAACTCGTGATATTCTAATCCCAGTAATTTATCGTGATATCAATATAATTGTTGAGGTTAGGATTGAACTAGTGAGTCAGAGAATGTTCGAGTAGCCAATTTTATGCTCACGATGTTTAGACCACTGCATTGAATTGAAATGAATTTAATTATTGTATGGTTAAACATTTTGAATATAGGTCAGACCGTTAGAATCACATGTTAAATTGTTTTGGGGTCATTTTTAAATAAAATACATATGGGGATGGGGATTCATGGATGTGAAAACTATGTGGGATGTGTGAGTTCACTGTGATTCTGGTAAATTGTTGAAAATTAGTCGGTTGGGGACTCGTATGATGGACTTGGCAAAGTTTAGAGTCAGTAAATAGGTTCACAAGGGTTTTCTACAACCTGTGGAACACTTCACAAGCCGTAGTTACCCCTCATGAAAAGTTCCAGAAACTAAAGTTTCTGAGATTCCATCAGACCAGACCATCTACGAGTTGTAGATTGTTCCACAACTCGTAGATAGGTCTCGTAGAGTCCCACTTGTGTGATACCTAATTTGGGATATCATCTATAACCTAATCCACAACTCGTAGACTATTCCATGAGTTATGCCTGGTCTCATAGATTATTTCAATGACTTAAAGTTCCTTAACACAATATCCATGAGACCCCTTTACGACTCATAGTTTATTCTACGGCTCATAAGAGGGTACTCCTAGACCCTTATTTTTCCAGTCCAATTTTGATTTTTTGTTGTTGATTACTAATTCATGGGACTAATTGGTTTTATAAATATTGTTTTGCAGGTACCATGGCTCCGCAACCAATGAGAGATGATATCAGGGCTATGAGGGATCGCCTGCGGGATGAGGCCACTGATTCTTAGCATGCCCCTGAGTCTAGTAGATCTGTAGAGGAGCTCGACATTCAGCCGGATACAGACACTGAGCCGTGACAGACTTGGGCTACTACGAGACAGGACACCATGTAGGAGATCGTGGTCCACCCTCCTAGGTATGATGAGGGAGGTGACATGGTCAGTAGCAGCATTCAAAAGACCTCTTCTAAGGGAGGATCCGAGCCTGGATCTAGGGAGTGGTCAGACTCCACCTCATCTTCAGGCCCGCCAGTACCATATACTTGACTAGATTCTTGAGCCAGCAGATGGTGTGTTGGGCGCATGCAGGCCATATTTTAGGAGGATATACAATGGAATGAGCAGGGTTGGCCTACTCGTTCTATATTTGAGGAACCATAAGTCATCACTATAGGACTCGATAGTGTCCCTGGGTTCTAGGACACTATAGTTTCCTACAGGGTCTAGTAGTTGGCATATCCAGTAGGGAGGTACTCACCAATATTGGTGAGAGAGTTCTTTGCCACCTACGCTGCCACAGTACACAACTCTCTTCCCAAGGGGAAGAAGCCTTTCACCCAACCGAGATTG
The DNA here is from genome assembly GCA_038996855.1 of Solanum aculeatissimum. NCBI lineage: Eukaryota > Viridiplantae > Streptophyta > Magnoliopsida > Solanales > Solanaceae > Solanum > Solanum aculeatissimum. Next base: position 13,504 of record JBCEWC010009880.1, read on the forward strand.
GAGGAGGTTATTATGAGAGGCCAACAGATGGATATATAAGATGAGACCATTCGCTAGATGTTATTTGAGCCCAAGTTCTCTTCCCATAGATCTATAGCTGAGTTCGACCATAGAGTAGGGTAGACTCGAGACTTAGGCGTGATAAGGGATTCAAAGAGCAGAGTTGATTTGATGAGATGGGTAGAGGTTCAATGTATGCTTGATGCCAGCCTGATCAAGGTTGATGACAATCTGGTTGCACTCTAGCGAGCATTGAGGCCTCAGGTACCGATGCCAGAAATGTTCACTCCAGTGCCACCACCTAAGCCATCTACAACTTCTACTATTGCACCTATTACCGAGGAGCCCCCAGAGCCTAAGACCAATGTAAAGAGGGGGACCTCTTCTGATATTCCTACTCCAAGGGCCCTAGTATCTACTACAGTACCCGCAGGCATCCCCTTTTTATATGCGGTAATATTTTAGGCCCTAGCGCAATGATAGGTCCGCACTGAGTCCCAATTTACTCAATCACTACAATAGTTGAGACCCTAGGTCTGCCAGGTTGTCTCCGAGGCAGAGACTCACCTACAGGAATTCATAGTTGCAGCTATCTGGGAGAGTCTCACTTTCTTGGATGCTCACATAGATGCATTTGAGAGGCGGGTCCAACAGAGCCTCAGTTCAGCGAGGCCTCTAGAGGTGACAACCATCCAGCTAGAGCTTCAGCAGCTCTGGCCCAGATGAGTGCAACACTTGTTGCCTTTAGTAATGTCTAACTGACCATTCCAGATGAGTTGGTGGCCGACTTGTTCGCTCTAGAGGAGTCACCTATGCCTTTTTTTAGGAAGAGGCCCTGCACGGATGATCCTGATACTGTGCGCTTTGAGATGAGGCTGATGGAGGAGCAGAAGCTCGAGCTTTCCCACGCCAGATCGAGGTATGATGAGGAGATTCAACTAGGTCGAGAGAGTGAGAAAGCTAGGGGTGTTGGCCCCTTAAGATAGGCTCCTACTGGTGAAAGTGTAGACAGACTTGAGGTGAGTGAGTTGTTGTGGCGCCCAGGTATGTTTTTTTTTACCCCTGTTCTTTACTTTATATATTATGTTTGCATTGTGGACAATGCACAACTTTTTCGATGGGGTGTGGGTAGTTATTAGCCACAGTGATGTCTGAGTAGGCTTGGCCTATAACTATCCCAATTTTTTATCCAAAGGGTTTTCTTACCTGTGTTCTTTTTCCCTACGGATATTTATTTTTTTGTTGAACCGATATGTTTAGGATGTTTAAGTAGTATTAGTAGCATTCAATACTTATATCTATGGCATAATTTGTTTTTATTATTTTTATTGAAAATGGTACCAACCAAAGTTTTTGTGTTTAGTTAGTTTTGATAGAAACCTTGCATGATTAATTGTCTAAAATGCTTATTTTGATAAGTTAGGCTAAATTGTGATGAAACACATGATCTGATAGTCTATATTAACATATAATCCAGTGCCATGTGTGAGTAAGCTTAATTGCTTGATTCAGTATTGTGTTTCAATTTAGAACTTGCCCTGTTACTCTGATTTTTGTTGTAGATTAGTTGGTTAGGAAAGGATCTTAGGTAATTGTTTGTAATAGTCCACTTAACCTAAAAATAATCGATCAAATGTGTTATGTATCCCTTGATCCCTGTATTTGAGCCTAAAATTGACCTTTTGACTGCAAACACCTAAGAAACCTTACCTAAATTCATGATTAGATCCTAAAATTAGCCCCATTCCTTCCTTTAACATCATAAACCTTGACTGAGGCAAATAGCCTAGTTTAAGGGTGGCTACCAAACGTGGCCCTGGTTTGAAGGATGGATAATGTGCACCTCAACTCAGGCTAAAAGCCTAAGTTAAGGGTGGCTAATGAGGGAAAAGTCATAAAAAGGGGAGGAAAAATTAGTATTGCAAAAAAGGGAAGAAAATAGAGAGTTGGGTGCTAGAAAAAGAAAACAATAAAGAAGTGTTTAATCTATGTACTAAAGAGAAAAAGCATTTGAAAAATAAAGGCATTTTGCAAAAAAGTAAAAACAGGCACCCTAAAAGGTTCAAAATAGGAGAAAAAGGGAGAATGAATTAAAAGATAGGTTAGTAGGAAAACAGTGTAGAAAACGTAGTGTCAAGGAGGGCCATTAGTCACTATGTTTCAATAATATCACTCCAAATCTCCCTGAACCTACATTATAAGTCTAGAAAGTCCTAAAGCGATCATAACCCAACTAATTGAAAGTGTTAGTCATGAGTATAGGGGAAAGCATATGGCATTGACCATGGTATTTGAATGTCTTTGTGAGTGAGAGTGATCTAGTATTGTCCCGAGCATTAACTGTGAAAATTTTCTACTAAGAGGGAAAATGAGACTTCTTTTTATGAGGGCACTTGCATTGCATTGTTGATGTCTGACTAATTCGGTGATTGATGCTTGTTTATAATTGCATGACTTGTCATAGTTGCATTGTTGGGCATATATGTCTTTGTTGGTTTGCTAGATGGCTATCTGATATAAGGTTTAAACATAATGTAGGTGTTTGTATTGGATTTTGATTAAGTCTATGTCATTGGTTTCAAGTCTATATGTTGTTATACTGCTTATATAGATTGTGTCTGTCGCTTGAGGACAAGAAACAATTTTAAGTTGAGTGTGTTGATGTGCTGCCGAAATGCAACACTTTTAATGCTTAAAACTTGGAATTTTGTGTGTTCTCAATGTGATGTTAGTAGGTTTGATTGTGTTTTTGAATTTGTTTTGTAGAATTACAGTGTTGGCAAAGTTTTTGGAAAAATATTGTAAAGTTGTTGGGTTTTGGTCTTCCAAGAGACCCGCTACGAGTCGTGGAGTAGTCCATGAGTCATGTAGTAGGTTTGTATTCAGTTCCAGTGAGGGGTGCAAAGTTGAAGTCAACTCTACGAGGAGGATCCACGAGCCATACAATGTTACACGAGTCGTAGAGTGATGGTCGTGCAATGAGGATAAAAAACTGGAGATATGTTGAAAAGTCATCAGACGAGACCTTTCATGGGCCGTAGAATCTTACACGGTTGTGAAATGGTTTCATAGAAGTCAACTCTTGAACACTACCAGAATCCATGAAACCTCGATCTACGAGCCATGAAGTGGTCCACGAGCCGTAAAGAGGTACCATGAAGCTCATCGATACAGTTTTCCTAGTTCATTTTGGATTTGTATTTTACTTACTATAAATAGGTTTTTAGGTTATTTTTCATTAAGTTTCGAGTGAGAATGATGTTTGAACCTTGTTTTAGTGTATACACTTAGGAGTTATCATACATGGTGTGTTCTTGATTCAAACTCGTGATCTTAATTAAAGAGTTGGATTTTGAGATTTCAATTTCATCTTATAAGTTCTTAATTATGTTCTTCTATATCATAATCTCTGCCTTTACACTGATAATGTATAGCTAAATCCACAACTAGGGTTGTGGGAACAATGATGAACTAACAAGGTAAAATCGGTTAACATGTAATTCTTGAAAGGTTTGTTAAGGTGTATTAATTATTCTCTCAACTTTAATTAATTTTTAACAATGGACAATGTTAGAACTCGCCTAGTATCACTTATCGGATCAAGTAAGTGACGAATAGGAAAAGAGGTAATTAATAAGAGACGATTAAGGTTTTTCTCGTCTAATCAACTTAACCAAATTAAAGGGGAGGTTGTACTGGGATAAGAGTAAGGGTTAGTAGTGTCATACCACGGAGACAGATCAACTTCCGGGGGTGAAATTTACCTATTTGTTTGATGAAAGACTTAGGTAAACCTAACTTACTATCTTACACCTACACACCGAAAGAGAATGGCATGTGTCTGATATTATCACATTAGGGATTCATGGGGAAGACTTAACCCTAGTTAGCTCTTCCACTGATTGTCATTACTTACATTCATTTAGTTCACTTTACATTCTTGTTTTCAAACCCCCTTTTCCTCAAGAGATAAAAGGTTAATCACTCTCAAGGTGCATTGAATTTATTCTAGAGTCTAACCATATTCTTTGTGGGAATGGTCCTAACCTCGGTTAGGTTATTTACTTGATGACCATTTTACCTAAAAAAGGAGGCATGACTTGAGCGACATCAATAGGTTGCTATAACGAAGGTCGAGAAAAATTTTGAGGGTCTCTATAGCAACATCAAGGGAGGGGGGTGTTAGACCCCTACACACCCATTTTGCATTTTCAAACCTTGAGAGCTTGGTTACAACAACTTGTGATTGATTTTTTGAAGGTTTTGGATCGATAAATATTCAATTGAGAAATTAGGAATTTTCATGAACTATGAGATTTTTATAAAATCGATGATTATGACCTCATTTCTACTCCATTTTTGAATTGATTTTCACTGGTGATTTCCTAATCATGAGAGGAATATTTTCATCTAAAAATTTTAGATTTTGACATTGATTTCTAGTGTTGGATTTTTGGATGATTTTGCCCTTTTCCCATAATTGCTTGATTTTGGTGTTGTTAGTTTTGTATCTTGGTTGTGAATTCATTTTCAAGTAGATATGATGATTCAAATTCAATTTGAAGGGGAAGGATTCATTGGAGTGATTGATTGACCAAATTGAGGTAAATGGACTCTAACTCTTGTTGAGTTTATTAAACTTAGTATTTTCTTTCAATAGTGAATTATTCTAGTGGAATTGATTCGGGTAATAGGGAGGTGGAGCCTGGGACATGTATGACTTGAATCATGAATTGTTGTCTATTAT